>CAJHQQ010001658.1:0-87283 GCA_905132885.1 Moricandia moricandioides
TGTTACTCCACTTTACTCTATCTCTTTTACTCTATTAAATTACCAATCACACCCTATCATATTTCCTCCCATTTACTTTACTTTATTTACTCCCAATTACTCCATTACTTACCAATCACATGGTATAATAATATACCTATAGGTTAATAGTAATGTATAACACAACAATTCCCTTTTGTTTATACAAGAAGTGTGATTGGTAAATATGAGAGGTATTGAAAGTAAATTAAATGAATGAAGAGAGGGTAAATTTGAGAAACTGAGTGGAAAAGATAGTACAAATAAAATAAAAAAAGCAAAACAAATTAAAATCAGCTTTAGTGATAATGTAGTTCCACCCAGAAAATAAGGAGGTACATTTACGTTTGTTTAAACACCCAGCGTAAAAGTATCAAAATATGTTTTCACTTGACTGATAAATTATCAGATGAACTGGGAGTAAAAGACTTTTTCACCAAATATTTATCGCTATTCGTGTCATACAATCACACCCAAAGTAAACGAAAGCGGGACATGTTAGGCCATGTTTATCCACGGTCTCTTAGTCGGAGTTCTTAACTTATAATTTCACATTTTTTTTTTAATTTTTTTTTTAATTTTTCCGTTAAGAGACGTCTCTTAAGTCTCTTATTTAAGAGACGGTTCTTAAGTTTTCTTAGTTAAAAGTTAAAAAACGTTTTTTAGAAAAGTTAAGAACTCTATGCTAAGAAACCTGCAACTAAGAAAAAATTAAGAAACGTCTTTTACAAAAGCTAAGAACCAATATGATTTCACTGATAATTTGATATAACAGGCTGAATTAGACTTGCTGATTGATCTTTTGTTCTACAAATTTTATCTTCAAATTGCAAATTACTAACTTTAATAATGATCTTCTTTCTTCTTTTTTTCGCTAAAAAAAGTTATGATCGATCTGTTGATTATCATTGAGATGTAGATATAGGAGTGATGGACGATACTATCTCATATATATTTGGCGCGTAATACCTTTGATTGATACAAAAAATAAGCAAATAAAATAAAACAAGGGTACTGATTGATGGTGTCCCATAATCATCAAAGTTTTTTGGCCCTCTTATCATTTTCCATATATTTTAATTGAATGATGTCGTGTCAAGTAGGGTTATTAACAACTATTTTCAAAGGAGATATAGGAAATTTAGTTTCAAGAGCATTTTAATGTTATCTCAGCCTCAAAATATATATATTTTGAATTATTTCTCCAAACAAGCTACTTCCGTATCACACCTTAATTTATGTTTTTAGCTGTTTATGTCGGAATATATTAGAACTGATTTTTTTTCATGTTTATTGATATAGATAACTCTTGCACTAATCAAGAGTTCTCATGACACTGTCCGCTGAGTTATAACTTTGGAAAGTAGTTTTCATACAAAAACAGCATTACAAACAGCATTGACAACTCGGTTTTGAACTGTCCATTTAACCACACTTTCCAATCAAACTGCTCTTACCTTTTAAAAACATTCACTGTCTTTTCTAATTTTCCTTAATACTTTTTAAAACTCCTAACTCCACTGTACAGTTCAACTTGTCAAGTAATATTAATCAGAAAAAGGTGGATACAATATATGTATCATGTTAAATAGCTTCCATTTATTTTCCAAGTTTCTATATGAAAATTACGTACACGTTTTCCTAAAAAAAAGAGGAAAAATACAAACCTCTTTTGAAACTGCATATGACATTGTCAATGTCACAATACAATTCCAGTATAAATATATTAGTAGTAGTGTTTATATAAATTGATAATTTAAACACTTTTAAAAACTCACATTTTGTAGGTCTGAAAAAAAAATAGGGCACAAGTGAACCTTAGAGCACCCCATTGAGGGTTTATGGGGGGAGTTCACACGGAAATCAAGAAAATAAAATAATAAAATAACAAAAACCTATGAACCCCTCTCTCCTAAAGTTCTCTCGGGTGAACCCCTCTCTCCTAAGGTTCACCACGTGGCGGCCCGAGATTGGTTTAGAATTTTTTTTTTTTAAAAGAAAATCAAAAAGAAAACAAAAAAATTTTAATAATAAAAAATTGATTCAATAAACCCCAAGAGGGGGTTCATTGATGTGGATGCTCTTACCGGACTACAAAACCTTAAGGGAAAAGCAATGATTGGTTTGGGTAAGAGCATGTACATTGAGGGTTCATAAGGGGTTCATAAGGAGGGTTCACACAGTTTTCTAGATGAACAGTGATGAACCCGTGGCTTTGGGGTTCTTTCTGGTGAATCCGTATCACCACTGTTTTGCGGGCCCCACGACACGTGACGGCCCGCGATTGATCTATCTTTTTTTTTAAAAAAAAAACAAAAAAATTTAATAATAAAAAAAAAAAAAGATGAAACCCAAGGGAGGGTTCATTGGTGTGGATGCCCTAAGCTGGATAGAAACGGGAGGGGTGCGATTGGATAAGTATTGGTCAAGTACCGATGTTTCCGACCGCCACCACGTGGTCACACTGCTTGCCTTTCACTTTCATGCTCTGACCTTTTGACTGCACGTGACTTTTGTCTGTGCACGTGCGGATCAAGCTAACGTGTCCGGTTAAGTACATTGCACCGAGCCATAAATCGGCAGGTTGCGCTGATGAGCGGTTCGTGGGTCCTGCACGTCATGAGGATGGACGGTTTCGATATGCTTTTACAGGCGTCCCACATGGTTCAGCCCACATGCGTCCACGTTGAGGAGCTTTAGGTGTTAGTGAAGTTAAAAATTAGGACAACAAGTCACGGTCCGATGAGGTCCAAGCATTAATGGGTCGGATCCAGTTTAGTCACTTCAATAAATAGTCAACTATTTGGATGGGTTATATAGTGATACAGTTGTTAATTGTTTCTGGAGTTATCGAACGTGATTTTTTTGGTCCAACAAAATTTTCATTTTTACTGTAGTCTGTATGGAAGTGATATATCAACGAATTCGGTTATTTTCGGTCAAAAGATTATTAAAAGAAAAGCTATTCTTTATATATATAGTTAGTCGTACATTTAATACTAATAAAAGAGTGTATTTTGCTGTAAATTTAGTGTAAGTAATTTGTAACCAGTTTTGGTAAAAGATGGAGACCAAACTAATTAACTAACTATTTAACTATATAATTCACGTACCACATTCATCAATCATGTTTGAATACGAATTAATGATATATCAGTTTTTATCAAAAAAGTGAATGATATATTAGCACTAAAACATACTCTCTCTGTTTCATTATAAGTGTCACTTTAGATTTTTGCATACGGATTAAGAAAACAATTAATTTTACATATTTTCTATATAAAAACACAATTAACTATACACCTAACCATATTTCAACCAATAGAAAAATAATCTGCAGCATAAAATTAATAAATTTTGCATCAAAAGTCGAAAATGACACTTATTTTATAACAAAAAAACTTCTATAAATGACACTTATTCTGAAACGGAAGGAGTATTCAGTTTTTGTTAAAATTTTAACCAAATTATCAGTTAATATTTTCTAAAATAAGTTCTAGAATGAAATTAATAAATTTTGTATTGCTGAAAATGATAATTATTTTGTAACGAAAATATTTTTTATACTTAATATGTAACGGAAATAGTAATATTGTAGAAACAAATATAAATTTGTTTAAACCTAATTTCCACGCGCCCCTAAAGTGGTTGTGAGATTCGTTTATCATCATCTTTGTACCCAACTTCCACTTGACATTTTGTGTTAAAAATTAAAAAAATGATGCGTGTTCTATATTGAGATCGTCTATAGTTTGCAAATTCCAATAAACAAATCGTCCTTGTACTTCTTTTTTTCTCTATTGTTCATCCTCTTTCAGGTTTCCAGATTATAAAACTTCTTCACAATGTTTGATTCTTTTATTTTATCCGATTGGAGCCAAAGAAAAACCTCAACGAAGCCCTAGTTTTCTTTTATGATCTCATGCAAGGATAACCCACTTACTCACATATTTTTTTGTCGGCTTGTGGACGTAATATATAGTAGTAATACTATTTATACTAATTTATTTAAATTATATTAATATTTATAAAATATAATAAAGGAGAGTATTTCTCCGCTAAATTCTCGGTGTATGTCTTTGCTTTTACTTTCCTCGTTCAGTGAGAGGACCAAAAAATTGATTGTAGAGTCGCACATGAAACCTCAAACTTCTCTCTCCTTTTTCCAAAGTACATCAGAACCGTTAAAACGCGACGCCGTCGCATAGACTTGAAGCTGCTTCTTCCTCTTGCCCTAACTAAGCTACCCAACTAGGGTTTTTTTATACCTCAGGGAGAGAGAAAGAGAGATCATTCACAAAAGTTGCTTGTTCTTTAACTTATAGTTCTGTTCTTGGTCTGTTTTATTTTTGTCGGCTTGTGTAACTGATCACCCTTTCTTTAGCTGTTGGCTCCTCAAAATCATGAGTTTTGACTTCTCGAACTGAGTTATTTAAATTTGTTCTTCATCATCTTTCAATATATCAGCGAGAAGGATCGGATCAAGAATCAAGAAAGAGATTTGAGCTGGCGAATAAACAGTGGTGGGATAGGGAACTAGTTATGGAAGGCGGTTATGAGCAAGGTGGTGGAGCTAATTCAAGGTACTTTCATAACCTTTTCAGACCAGAGATTCACCACCAACATCTTCAAACGCAAGGCGGGATCAATCTTATTGACCATAATCATCATCATCATCGGCAACAAGAACAACAACACCAGCAGCAGCAGCAACAACAACCGTCTCATGATTCAAGAGAATCTGATCATTCAAACAAGGACCATCATCAAGAGGGTCGACCCGATTCAGACCCGGCTACATCAACCTCAGCACCTGGAAAGCGTCCACGTGGACGTCCACCAGGATCTAAGAACAAAGCTAAGCCACCGATCGTAGTGACCCGCGATAGCCCCAATGCGCTTAGATCTCACGTCCTTGAAGTATCTCCCGGAGCTGACATAGTTGAGAGTGTGTCCACTTACGCTAGGCGGAGAGGGAGAGGGGTCTCCGTTTTAGGAGGAAACGGCACCGTTTCTAACGTCACTCTCCGGCAGCCAGTCACTCCCGGAAATAGTGGTGGTGGAGCTGGAGGTGGAGTTGTGACTTTACATGGAAGGTTTGAGATTCTTTCGCTAACGGGAACCGTTTTGCCACCACCTGCACCGCCTGGTGCTGGTGGTTTGTCAATATTTCTATCTGGAGGGCAAGGTCAGGTGGTTGGGGGAAGCGTTGTGGCTCCTCTTGTAGCATCAGCTCCGGTTATACTAATGGCTGCTTCCTTCTCAAATGCGGTATTCGAGAGACTGCCAATTGAAGAGGAGGAAGAAGGAGGTGGTGGAGGAGGAGGAGGAGAAGGACCACCGCAGATGCAGCAAGCTCCATCAGCATCTCCGCGGTCGGGAGTGACCGGTCAGGGACAGTTAGGAGGTAATGTAGGTGGTTATGGGTTTTCCAGTGATCCTCATTTGCTAGGATGGGGAGCTGGTACGCCTTCAAGACCACCTTTTAATTAATTTACGTTATTGTCAATGGAAATTATATATGTGTGTTTATAAATCATCTTTCTTTTGGGATCTTTGTATTTATATTTAGTTGATATGCATATTTGAGTTCTCGTGTTTCTTGATTTCTTCTCATCTATGATAAGATTTTTAGACGTTAAGAGGAATGCACATTTGTCTCTCGTGCTATTACTTGTTAGAAAAAATCTTGCCATTTATGCCTTTATTTGATTCATTGCTAGGGCTTCGTGCTGTACTCTATACCTATTAATTTGCTCGACTGGATAGATATATAGGTCTATTTGATATTAAGTACGATTCTTGTAAGATTTTTTGAGGTTTACGACATATTCTTGATGACATATAGGTGCTAACACATTCATCTCAAATGTTACTTGATATAAATATTTTATACAATACGTTTCTCTAACATCTCTTAAAAACTTCAATGTAGCATATATATATAAGGATAAACATTAGCTTACATATAGATGATAGATCAAAACGTTTATCTCTAGACACTCGTTTTCCTAAACGCTTTACATATCCTGTAGCTTTTATTTCATTTTCTAATTATCTTGTAACTTCAGCACTTGACTGTTTAGAGCATCTTATAGTTCTCTTGTACAGTTTAAGGTCTTAACTGGATGTCTAATTTGGTTATTTGAGCATTAAGAAACTAATGTCCAAGCGATCTCTCAACTTAGTCTTACCATCTAAGAGAAAAAAAACTTTAGATATACTTGGAATGAACATGCTATAATGCTATCCGTTCGAACATTCGAGTTACTTAGACCATCAGCAACCCAAGCACCCCACTTGGGGTGCTTGTTTTTTTTTTTTTTGATTTTAAAAAAAAAAAAAAAAATTAAAAGTAGACCAATCACGGGTCGCCACGTGTCAGTGGGACCCGTGAACAGTGCAAGAACCACAAGAAAGGGGATGCTTATTTTGGAGTTTTAAGCACTTCATTTAGGGGGTGCTAGTGGGCTCCACTGCCTAAGCACCCACTAAACACCCCCATTGAGGATGCTCTTACTTGCATGCATAAAAATATACTATGCATTGATGCTCCAACGAGACCAGTCCTTTCTAAGAGAGTAGTAAACTCAACGATGCCAGGTTGACCATAAGTAGCACTGAACAAATTGTAGGTCACGTATATTTATGCGGTTCATGTTACAATGATATCATGGTTTTGGGTGCGAGATTATAAACCCCACGTGTCTCAACCAACCATTCAAATATATTATGGTTTTGTATCGGTTTATATAATAGTACTTTCGTTCTATAAAAACGTGAGTTTTCGATCATATATATATATATATATATATCAATATATGGATAAAGAAAACACCATAAACCAGTGATGGTCGTTATCTTGAAGAATGTTAGGCAAGGACCAAGGTAATGGTTAAAGATAGCCGTTACAGCACAGTACGCGTGGTGAATTAGTGAATGGCCTTAACATGGAGGTTAACCAGGAACATGAATCACTTGTAGTGTCAGTTAATTAAGAGTCTCTGCTGCAAGAGAACAAAAAGGGTTTTCATTACCAAGATATATGTGAAAAAGAGGAATGTTTCAATTCCCTAGGGTCAAATTTATTGACTAAGAACAAAAGAGTAAGCTTAAATGTTATTTAAATGACATCAATTACTGAAAACATACTAGTATTAAAACTAAATACCTATTGGTAAACCAATACACTCCAGAAAGAATTGGGGTTTGCAAAACAACTTATTCCCTTTGTTTCAGTACAAATGATGTTTTTTAATTTTCTATTTCAATTTAAATGATGTTTTAGATTTCTATGCAAAAATTCAAAGCAATTTAGTTTTTATAATTATTTGAAGTATGATTTTTTATTAACTGAATTTGTTCGAGTTAACGTTTTTATGTAATAGATGTAAATTTAATGATTTTTTTAACTAGTGTGTAAAATCAAATAAAATGAAACAGAAGGAGTATAAAATTTCACCTCTATGTGGAATATGATTGCCACAAATTGACAAGTTCTAACGTCTGTAAGATGATCGACGTTGATATTTCAACTGTTGTAATAGATGGCAACCCAAAAGATTAAAGTTTCCAAAATAAACGAGTTTATTTACCCGAAACGCTTGTGTTATTAATCCCAAAATATGTTATTAATCCCAAAATATGTTATTAATCCCAAAATAAACGTCACGATTGTTTTTGCCACAACAGAATATGTTAGTATTTTATATGGCTTTTTGGCTTTCTGGGGGCTCGGAATTAATATGTTAAGGGAAAAAGCGTTGTTGCTATGTTTGTATATACTCACATGTGTTCATGTTGTCATTTGACTTGCATGCAATCGAGCTACACCAACTTGAGAATAAACTGGGTTTGGTTTTATTATAATTTTATGCTCGATAAAACACACTTAAACGCACACACATACGTACATATATAACATAGTTCGTATTTTTATGTATCTCCTTGTTATAATACATTATCTTCTAATCTAGTCCAAACTAATGTTTTCCTGTTCTTTAAAAATTGGAAAGGCATTCTAAATTTCTAATACATCAAACACCCTGCAATATTTTCTGATATCTAACATTAGCCTGGACTTTTCCTATCAGTAACAAATCAATAACCCTTTCTATTTTTCCTTTTTTAAATCTATGCCCCAAAAAAGGATAATCAATGAATTTTTCAGATTCATGAAAATGTCAAAAAAGTTCTTGGTATTATTACTTTCCCTTCAACAATATTAATCCCAAGAGACTACTTTGAATACGTAAAAAAAAATCATTAGTACCTATAGTAGATGGGATATATATATATATATATGTATATTCATATCTAAAAACCCCATAAATAAGAAAAGCTGAACATTCCAATTTTGGACCAAACACATATCATTGTTGCTTGCATCCTAAAAGGCTATTTAAAATAAGAATTGGAGCAGCTTCTTCAACTTATCACAAATTCTACAAAAGAAATATCATAGAACAAAGAAACAATATTTAATTGTCTGCTCTTATAACTAGAGTCTTCAAACTAAAAATTACAGTTTAAAAACTGCTTCAGCCGCCCTTAGCCATTTTGTTCCAATATCAATGAATTCCTAAGAGAAACTAAGAACAAACAGCGAGCTCATCAACTCTTAAGATCAGTCAACTTCTCATATTGAGCTCGTATGAACAACCGACCATGCATGCTCATGATCGCATTTGTGTGATGCGGATCGATTCTTGCTGATAAGACAACAATCTGGTGTAATCATATATCAACATCACAAGACGATTCTCAGTTGGATAACAACAGGTCTCTGTATCGGTTTAATGGCAAAATATCTGAAGTGCATTAGAAAGTTTTTTACCTTTTTGAATGGAGTAATGCCCCAAGGATTGTCAAGCTGCTCAGGCTCGCCTATTATAATCAACCTTCCTGCCGGATCTGATTGAATTCGGATCTGAGAACCAAAAAGAAACAATTATGTTCAGGACTTTGAACTCTGTTATGATTTCACCAGAAACAAGTATCACCTACAAAGCTGTGTACTGAGACTGCCAAAACTCTACAATACTTCAGAACTATATCATAGAAAAAATAGTCAATGTGAACTGCTTTTGGTAGATAACAGATCTCTATGTGCTTGCTGTATATTGCCACAGTAATTTCATACAGAATCCAAAGACATCTCAAGTAGCTTTTCAAAAAACAAGGTTTTAAACTTTCAAGGGAATCAGTGGTCACCTCATTGCGAAGAAGTCCAGGTACCAAAGCAAAAACTTCAAAGGATTCCTTCTGTGAATTCAAAAAATGAAAAAGACAGATTTGGTCAGATTACAGATAGGGAAACAAACAATCCAGTTTGAAGTTTATTGGCGTTTCTTCATACAAAGTCTGGCCCTTTTATCAGATCTTTCTCATGCACCTGTTACAACAGAAGATAATAGCAGAAGTTACTCACAGTTTCTTTCACAGTTATCTTCACCCAGTCTGCAAGAGGCCCATCATCAATAACGTCAGCAACCGACCTAAGGCGCCAAAATCATATTATTATTAATTAGCATCTTGTAACATGTTAAGGTCAAGAAATGCGTTGTTATGATCCTATTACTACTTAGAGGATTTAAAAGAAAAAATGTAACATGTCAAGGAGAGGATTAGCTTTCCGTAACTGTTTTTCTGCTTCTTGTGAAACAACAAGGTCCATGCAAGTTGGTTTCGGCAGACCTGAAACACAATATTAAGTAACCGATGTTGACAAGAACAGTCAGGCCTTGCGAAATAATTTACCAATGTTCTTGAGTTTTTTGTGCTTTGGGGTTGAGTTTAAGCCCATATCCTGAAAACAAAAGGAGAACATAGTTAATGGTGTAGGTGAAATACAAAATGCGGGAAGATTTGAGGTGAAATCTTAATAATATGTTCAGTAACCTCTCCAGAATCATCAAGTCGATGTGCCTGCCAACCTTGCATAGCACGAGCTGCAGAATCTCTCCGTGCCCTGCCTGATCCCGAACCTTGATGGCTAATGACCTACATCAAAGTCCTTATATCAGGGAAGAGAAAAATATTGATAAGTGGGGAAGGGGAGGATCAAAGTTTTACGGTAATTTACTAAGTTATTCACATAAATTTCTTATGGCCTTTCAACATAGACAGCTACAGCTTTTATTCAGTCAGATTGCAGATGGTAAGGCTTAACAGGTTCCGGTTGTATTGCACATTCAAAAAATTCATTTATGTGTTAAATAAATGCAGAGATAAAAAATTTAAGCTGTCATCCCCTCAGCTTTATAAAAATTTAAGCTGTCATCCCCTCAGCTTTAAAAACATTTTGTCTGTACATAACATGACTTCCCTTCCCATAATAGATTAACAAGTAGATAGTTTTCTTTTACTTTCACGGTGCTAGATCTAGCTGTATCTTCATCCAAACTTTCTGTATCTATCTATATTCCCATAAATTCGAGGTTCGAAAAGCCAAAAGCATTAAAGCCACCATTTTTTAGAGATTTTCTTACCTCTTTCTCGAGGCTTGGAGAAAGACTGAGTGTTGGACCAGGAAGGTTAAGGTCACCATTTTTCCTTAAATGCTTTTCGTACTCCAAAAGTGCCTGCAATTGAAACAAAGATTCAAATCATTATGTACATATATCTATATGATAAGATAGAAAGGCAATATCAGTGCACTGAAAGTGCCAAAAGAACTAGTCCAAATTAAATTGCCATAAGACTTACCTAGGTACGACATAGATAAGTATTATAACACACCATACCAAAAAGAAGCACAATGAAAATTGTCTGAAGTGGATAAGTAAAAAGGAAGACGTGATAAAATGACTTATTCACAACAACGAAGCTCACCTTCTCATAGAAATTGCGGAATGTGTAGGAGATTGTTGTGCATGTCCTGAAGAAAGAGAGTTAAATCAAATATGTAATAAGTTACCATCATGAAAAATCAGCAAAGACTAACGGAGAGTCTAGGGGGCAACATTAACTATACTTTGGAGGATCGAAGGATTCTCCAACTTGCCGCCAGAGCTTCGATGTGGTGACCTAAATTACATGAAAAAGGAATCTTGAAGACCAGTAGACATTCCATTCCAGTAGAAGATTATAAAAAACTTTGAATATAAACTACCAGATATAGCTAACAACAGTAAATAAAACTACTTTTCTGACAACAAATCAAATACTCTTTAATATATCTGCATAACAAAATCACTTTTAAGTAAAAGATTTCCTCTCTGAAAGTCTTTCCATGGTTAAAGAGACTTTTACCATCAATAAGCTTACCGATTTAGTGTTTAGAAGTTATGATAGTTGTCAGCTGATAGTCATACGAGTCAAGATAATGACCTAGAGATTCAACTAACGATATGCTTTGGGTTATCATGAAGTGGCGATGTTGGAATTTTAAGACTAAACTAAAAGAAGTGGATAATTACCACTTCATGACCACCTAGTTTAACGACTGCTCGCCATAGCCTACATTGCATAGTAAAACATACACTGATTAACCAGATATATAGGGTTTATTTAAGAACAAAAGCAAAACTTTTTCCCAAAAGACTCACTTGAGAGTGTTCAAAGGCTTCTGATAAAACTTAAGAGGTTTGTAGTCCAAGAGATTCTCTCTGTGAAAGGTATCCAATTCTCTTAGAAACGCCTGTTGTTCTTCTGGCGTCCCTGCATCATCATCTCCCTGTGCCTGTAAAGAAAAAAAGTGAACTTGTTAAACGAAAGATCACCATAACAATCTTTACCACTAAACTCATCTCCTTTCTACAAAACAAAACACAGAGGATACAATGCTCTATTACCTCAGAATCACATAGCAACCAAGTCTTGCGCTTTTTGGGATTTTCATCATCTATAGGATTGGGACTCAAAAACCGCACCTTAGTCTTCTTTCGAGAGTAAAGAACACCACCAGTGTTCCCATGGCCATTAGCCTGGCCATCACCATCCTCGTTATCCTCGAGAGGAAGGAGCTCACTTGAGTTTTGATCATTCCCTGGCTCAGAAGGTTCACCCTTGAGAAGAACATCATCAGCCTTCCCATGACCATTAGTCTGGCCATCACCATCTTCGTTATCAGGAAGGAGCTCAGTTAGGTTTTGATCCTTCCCTAGCTCAAGGGGTTCAGGTTCACCCTTGAGAACATCATCAGCCTCACAAGGCACATCTTGCAATTGCATTTTCTTATCCGCCATAGAAAAAAGCTTCTGGAGTAGTCACCCACAGCAAGATTACATCATAAGAAAAACTTATGATGTAAACGTCTCTATTGCTATCAAGACTTAATCACAAACCCTAAGACAGTAAACAAGCCGAGGATACAGAAAACAAAGAGAGCAGCCAGAAGAAGAAGATATGCTTGCCTGTTTCTGCAGCGACGGCGCCGCGCGGGAAGGGTGAGACTTACGGTGGCGTGCTAGGGTTTGCAGGCGGAGAAATTGAAAGAAGATGCAGAGAGTATTTGAAGTCCCCTCTTCCTCCTTCCTTTGTCAATGGCGGAAGAGAGATGTGGTTTTTATTTTTGAAACGCTGATGAACCACGGAGTTTCTAACACTTCACAAAAAGTTTCACAACTTTGTCATTATTTACGCTAGAAGTATAATACAGACTCTGTATTCGATAATTTAATAATAAATTAATAAATAAAAAATTGCTCAAAATACCATAAGTTAATTATTACTTTGCAAAAATATATATTATCAAAAATATATTAACATTTGGATTGTACATTTTAATGATTATTGTTTAGGGTTTAGTGTTAAAAGGGGTGAGGTTAAGTTTTTAATATTTTTTATAAATATTTAGAAAAATTAATTAATTATATTTTTATCTACAAGTTAAAGTATTTTTGAAAATTGTCATTTATTAAAAGTAAATTTGCAAAATAATATCAAACCTATGATAGAATTGCAAATTTCCCTTAATAAATTTATCTATTCAAAATATAAAATAATTATTTTAAATTTATGTAAAATTTAGCTTTATTAAAATCATAAACTAATAATTTATAGAGGAATACATTAAGATATATGTAAAAAAAAATTGTTATCAAAATATACTTCAAAAGACCAAAACAAACTTTATTAAAGGGTGTAAATATACATTTATATCTCTTGGATTACTTAATCTATAGTTAAGTTTTAGAGTTATGAAGTGTAGTTTTGGAGATGAGGTTTTTAAAAAATATAAAAAATTTCAAAATAATAAAAATCTATTTTGATATTTTTTTATTTAAAATTTATTTTTGTGATTTATTTGAGAAATTTGTATTTTTAAAATACTAAAAACAAAAAAAATTGTGATAAAATTTGATATTCCTATATATTACCAAGCATGGTTCATGTACTTAATTTTTTTTCTTTTTTTGCAGATTTTCTGCTATAAATTGATGTATAAATAAATGATATATATATATATGTATATATATATATATAAGGAGAATATCTTTCCAAACTCGGAAAATGTTTTTACCTCCAACAATGTAAAGAATAAAAAGTATTAGTAACAAAAGTAGCTATTGACTAAATATAATTTGTAAATATTACCAAGTGTAGCTAATATACTTTGGAGTTATCTTAATATATATTTTATTCTATATATTAAAGATTTCATTCTTCAGAAAAATATATATATAAGGAAAATATCTTTCAAAAAATATTTTGCTTTTATAACTGGGCCATCTCACAAATTAGTAACCTAGTTGGGCCTACCCCAAAGATAAATAAATAAATCGTCATGCGAAATATGGGCTCAATGCGAATCGACATCAGGTCCGCTCTTTTTTTTCTGTCGCGAAAATAGTTTAGATATTTTATTTTACAATAAAGAGACTATTATAGTGAAGGCTCTACAATAACGTGAGACGTTAGGGTTCCGACGCTCCGGTTAAATCTCGATTCTTCTTGTAGCTTCGTTTTCGCCTTCGTCTTCACGTCCTTTTTATCTGTGTAAGCTTCGATCCTTATTTGCATACTTCTTCGATTAATCTGAGATCCTTTTCTCAATACGTTAATTCTGAATCAGGCAGTTCGCGGAATCTGGGGTGAGTTCGATTGATTTTTTCATCGAATCCGTGAAATTGAGCTGTTGTTTATTCTGGATTTGTGTTGTTCGAGCTTAAGTTAGACATGGAGGTTGTTAAATCTAAGTATAGGGACGAAGATTTGGAGGTGGAAGAGGGGGAGGATGATTTGAAGAGCAGTAGGAGGGACCGTGATCGGAGTAAGGAGAGGAAGAAGGAGAGGGGTTCGGATAAGCGCCGTGAGAAGGATAGACGGAAGAGGAGGTCTGAGAGAGTTAAGAGTAGTGATGATTCTGAAGATGAGTACGATAGAGATGATGATGATGATGAAGAGAGGGAGAAGCGTAAAGAAAAGGAGCGGAGGCGGAGGGATAAAGAGAGGGGTAAGAGACGGTCTGAGAGAAGGAAGAGTAGTGATGAAGAAGATGACAACGAAGGTGATGATGAGAGAGATAGACGCAGACTGAAGGAGAAGGAGAGAGGACACAGAGAACATAGGGACAAAGATCGGAAAAGGGATAGGGAGAGGGAAGAGAGAAAGGAGAAAGAAAGAGAAAGGGAGAAGGATAGAGTTAGGAGAGAACGGGAACGAGAGGAGCGTGAGAAGGAGAGATTGAAAGAAAGAGAGAGGCGGGAGCGTGAACGGGAAGATGGAGAGAGAGATAGGAGAGAACGTGAGAAAGAAAGGGGTAGGAGGAACCGGGAGAGGGGGAGGTCACGGGAGGATGGAAATGAGGAGAGTGATGATGATGGCAAGCGTGAACTGAAACGTAGAAGAAGAGAGAGTGGAGAACGGAAGGAGAAGGAGCGTGAGAAGAGTGTTGGTAGATCTACCAGGCATGGAGATGACAATGGAGATAGTCCAAGGAAAAAGAGTGTCGAGGAGGATGGTGAAAAGAAAGAGAAGAAAACGAGGGAAGAAGAACTAGAGGAGGAGCAGAAGAAGTTGGATGAGGAGGTTGAAAAACGGAGGAGAAGAGTCCAGGAGTGGCAAGAGTTGAAGAGGAAAAAGGAGGAAGCTGAAAGTGAAAGTAAGGGTGAAACGGATGATAAAGAGCCTAAGGCCGGTAAGGCTTGGACTCTTGATGGAGAATCTGATGATGAAGAAGGGCATCCGGAGGAAAAACCAGAAACAGAGATGGATGTTGATGGAGAAACTAAGCCTGAAAATGGTGCAGATGTCAAGATGGTAGACGCAGAGAAGGAGATAGCTACTACTGTCTCTGAAGTAGAAGGTGCTGGAGCTGCAGATGAAGAGGAAATTGATCCTTTAGATGCTTTTATGAATTCGATGGTATTACCTGAGGTTGAGAAGCTTAGCAGCAGTACTCCTCCAGCAGTTGAAGATGGTATTTTGGTAACTAAGAATAATGGGAAGGAAAGTGGTCACCAGCCAAAGAAAGGTTTTAATAAATCCCTTGGTAGGATAATGCAAGGTGAAGATTCTGACTCTGATTATTCAGAACCGAAGAATGAGGATGATCCAAGCTTAGACGAAGACGATGAGGAGTTCATGAAGAGAGTAAAGAAGACAAAAGCAGAAAAATTGGCTCTTGTTGACCACTCAAAAATAGAGTATGAACCTTTCCGGAAGAACTTCTATATTGAAGTGAAGGATATCTCAAGGATGACACAAGAAGAAGTTAACGCTTACAGAAAGGAATTGGAGCTGAAAGTCCATGGAAAGGATGTACCAAGACCCATACAATCTTGGCACCAGACTGGACTAACCCGCAAAATTTTGGATACCATGAACAAGCTTAAGTATGAAAAGCCAATGCCTATCCAAACGCAAGCACTTCCAATCATCATGAGCGGTCGAGATTGCATTGGGGTTGCAAAAACCGGATCAGGTAAAACGCTCGGTTTTGTTTTGCCTATGTTGAGGCATATCAAGGATCAGCCTCCCGTTGAAGCTGGCGAGGGGCCAGTTGGGCTTGTAATGGCACCTACTAGGGAGCTTGTTCAGCAGATTCACAGCGATATCAAAAAGTTTTCAAAGCCATTGGGTATAAGATGTGTTCCTGTGTATGGAGGATCAGGAGTTGCTCAGCAAATTAGTGAGCTGAAGCGAGGGACAGAGATTGTTGTGTGCACTCCTGGGAGGATGATTGATATTCTTTGCACAAGCAGTGGAAAAATCACCAATCTGCGGAGGGTCACATTTTTGGTAATGGATGAAGCTGATCGTATGTTCGACATGGGTTTTGAACCTCAAATTACTCGTATTATTCAAAATATTCGACCTGATCGGCAGACTGTGCTCTTTTCTGCCACTTTTCCCCGTCAAGTTGAAACTTTAGCACGTAAAGTCTTGAACAAGCCTATCGAAATACAGGTTGGTGGAAGGAGTGTTGTGAATAAGGATATAACACAGTTAGTTGAAGTCAGACCGGAGAGTGAGAGGTTCTTAAGACTGCTTGAACTTCTTGGGGAATGGTATGAGAAAGGAAAGATTTTGGTTTTTGTGCAGTCGCAGGAAAAATGTGATGCCTTGTTGAAGGATTTGTTTAAAAGGAGTTATCCTTGTCTATCTCTTCACGGTGGTAAAGAGCAGTCTGATCGTGAATCAACAATATCTGATTTTAAGAGCAATGTGTGCAATGTGTTGATTGCCACAAGTGTTGCAGCTAGGGGTCTAGATGTGAAAGAGCTTGAGTTGGTTGTAAACTATGATGCTCCAAACCACTATGAAGATTATGTGCATCGCGTTGGCAGGACAGGAAGGGCAGGGCGGAAAGGCTGTGCTGTGACATTTATCTCTGAAGATGATGCAAAATATGCACCGGATTTAGTCAAGGCCCTGGAACTTTCTGAGCAGCCAATCCCCGATGATCTGAAAGCAATCGCTGATGGTTTCATGGCAAAGGTGAGACAAGGTACTGAGCAAGCTCATGGAACTGGCTATGGAGGTAGTGGCTTTAAATTCAACGAAGAGGAGGAAGAAGTTAGGAAAGCAGCAAAGAAAGCACAAGCTAAAGAGTATGGGTTTGAGGAAGACAAGTCTGACTCAGAAGATGAGAATGATGTAGTAAGAAAAGCTGGTGCTGTCGGTGGTGATACCTCACAACACCAAGCTGCTCTTGCTCACATAGCCGCCATTGCTGCTGCTGCTAAAGCTAATGCTGCTGCATTGAATGCTCCTGTGACTGTTAACCCGTTGCTGCCAAACGGTGGTGGGATTGCCTCTCAAGGTGCCCTTCCGGTTACTATCCCTGTCCTTCCTAATGAAGGGGCAGGCCGTGCTGCAGCCATGGTTGCTGCCATTAACCTGCAACATAACCTGGCGAAGATTCAAGCTGATGCAATGCCTGAACACTATGAAGCAGAACTGGAAATCAATGAATTCCCACAAAACGCTCGTTGGAAGGTCACCCACAAAGAAACATTGGGTCCAATTTCGGACTGGACTGGAGCCGCCATTACCACTAGAGGTCAGTATTATCCTCCTGGACGTATACCAGGACCTGGGGAACGCAAGCTCTACTTGTTCATCGAAGGGCCTACCGAAAAATCTGTGAAGACGGCGAAAGTTGAACTCAAGCGTGTTCTTGAAGACATTACAAATCAGGCTATGTCACTTCCTGGAGGATCACAGGCTGGAAAATACTCCGTCATATAATGTAAGTCGAGAATACTAATCCACTCTACAACCAGTGGTGGTAAATTTAAGTTGTTTAACTTTAACCTTGCACGCAGACTAATTTCTTTCTTACATAGCTCTTTTTTCAATTCTCAAAGTTCAAACTTATGGATCTTAGTTTCTTTCTTTTAACAGGAAAGCAGCCATGAGAGGGTCTGTTAAGTGATTCAAAGCACACAGTTTATTTTGCTTAACTATTATTATTTGATTACTGTTGTGGAATACAGTCTCTGCACAATTTCCAATATTTTCTTATAATAGACTTGCACTTGGTGTGACAGTTCTTATAATGCTTGTGTTGCTCATCCAGCTACTAGATATCTCCTCTTTAATTATATTCCCTCTCTTTTTTTGTTTGTTAGTTATGTTTAAACAATGGCTTCGTTGGATATGCTAATGCGCATTAACGTATGGTGGTAATGGCTGTAAAAGGATGGGTAAAATCTAGCTTGATACAGTTTTTGTGTGTTGGTTTGCTCTTAGCTCTTAAGTCGATAGCAGCACCACACGTTTTACTTTCTTGCATCTTCCCTTATACAGCTTTGGGCATCTTTTCCGCAGGGAAAAATTGTGAACATGAAGCTCCCTGGGATAACAGTTCAAAGCTTTTGCCTCTGCATTGGGTAAGATTACTTGGAGAGTTAGTCCAGTTTTTGTGCCTGTAAAGGGATCATAAGTCTGAGTTAATGGTAAAAGGTGGTGTTTGCATATTACACCGGATCTGTGATCACCATAGTTGAAGTAAAAAAGTTATTGTTTTTCATATCCAAATTCTAAAATTGGTTCGAAAACATGTGATAATGAGGTACCAACACTTTCAACCACTTTATTTCCGACGTCCTGGCACATACGTGGTCCTAGACGATCGAGAACCTTTGCTCCACAAATATAGTTTGTTGCCAAATTCAATTTTGCGACGGCTTTTATTAAGTGTTGTCGAACGAAACAACGACCTGCATGTTAAATAACCATGCCAAATAGGGATATGAACGTAAGCGATGTCCTTAAAAGACCTCTCTATGTACACGTTTTGTTGTTGCTAAAAGTGTTGAAAAAACTATAAAGAGCTCTTCAAAAGTACATACAACGCTTCCTCTGATAAAGAGCTCTTCAAAACGAACGTACCTGTTGTGACCTATGGAGGAGATGACAAGTGGTTGGAGAAAATGGGAATCATCTATGATCTACGACGCTCCCTTGTTATCTCAATGTACTTCATAGTCTTTCCTTTTTATAAGCGTTGTAACAAAGTTTTATCGCACTATAGTTCAGATTGTAAAATTTAAAAGTTCCATCATCGATATATCTTTTAATTTGTATGCATGTTTATGGTATTGATCAAGGAAACGACTTTCTAAATATATTCATGTTTTGCAACAAAGGAACTATAATTCATATACGCATGAATACATCTTAAACTATATAAACTATATATTAATAGCCTTTGTTAAAAAAAAATACAACATTTTTTAACACAGAAAAATACAACATTTTTTAACACAGAAAAATACAACATAAAAATGAATTGAGGTAGTTTTCATTAAAAAAAACAATAGATGACGCTTGTAAAGTTTCCATAAATTTTACATTGCAAAAACTGAAGAGATTTTAGAACACTAAAGAAATGAGAAAAACTAATTAATTACAAATTAGAATTAATTTAAAGAAAATCATATATGTGGTTTTTGTTGTTATAATTTTCTATAGTTAGCTATCAAACTTGTTAAAAAAATACATGGTTTATATAGCGGTTACATTTACTTTAATGCATAAAATTTAGTCAAAAAGAAAAAGAAAAATCATACTCCCTCCCTTTCAAATTAGATGATGTTTTAGAAGGTTTAGGTTGTTTCAAAATATATGATGTTTTGAGATTTTAAAGTATTTTTTTGAAGTTTTAAGGTTAATTTTAACTTTATTGAAAACTGTTCGACCAATAAAATTTTACAGTTTTTTTTATAATTGGTTGAATGATTTTAAAATTATATCTTTAAAACTATTTTCTAGATAAATGTGAATTTTTTAATCTTTGTGTATTAAAGCCAAAACATCATCCATCATCTATTAAGAAACGGATGGAATATATATATATATATATATATATATATATATTATGTAGTTGTTACTTGTTACAAACTACTAAAAGTAGAACCGAGAAGAAGCCATGCAAAGCAAAGTGTAAAGACATTTTAGGTTTGAAGAGAGCGAGAGCCACTCTCACCAAAGTTTCTCATCACCTTCTTCGCCTCTTCTTACGTCTCGTACTCTGTTTCTTAGCTCGACAAGCCGATAGATCTCTCTTCCTCTCAATCCCTCCGTGTTTCAATAGTTTACGGTAAGCCATCACGTAACGATCTTTCAATATGAAAAAAAAATCTTCCTCGTAGAAAAATAAAAAAGAAAATCTCACTCTGTTCTTGAGTTAGTAATGTGATTTATATCTGATGGTTGATAGATTTGGATTCTCTCATTGCTTATCAGAAGAAGATGAAGCTTTTGGATCTGTTCATAACCTCGTCGATACCAGTAGGAAAGATTCTTCTGATAACAGGAATCGGCTTTTACTTGGCTCTTGATCGTGTTAACATTCTCAACCAAGATGCTAGGAAACATCTCAACAACGTCAGTTTTTTAAAATATTCTTATTCTCTATAAGCATGTTTGATTACAGAGTTGTTGTTTTTGTTTTTTTTACAGATAGTTTTCTATGTGTTTAGTCCTTCACTTGTTTCAAGCAGTCTAGCTGAGACTATTACTTATGAAACTTTGGTTAAAATGTAAGTTACTATCTCCAAAACACTGCTTGAAATGACATGAAATGTGATTTTTTTAAATATCTTTATGTTTTTAGGTGGTTCATGCCACTAAACGTCCTGCTCACATTCATCATTGGCTCGTTTCTTGGTTGGATTGTTATCAAGATCACTAAACCTCCTTCGCATCTCCGTGCCATCATAGTTGGTTGCTGTGCTGCTGGTAAAACCTTTTAATATCATCACAGCATCATCCTACACAAGTTTTGTTACATTCTTAGAAATGAAAATGTAAAATCCAATAGGGAACTTGGGAAACATGCCACTCATCATTATCCCAGCTATATGCAATGAGAAGGGAAGTCCTTTTGGTGATCCTGAGACTTGTGAGAAACATGGATTAGGTTTTGTTGCACTCTCTATGGCGGTATGTAAGTTCTACTCTGAATGTTTTATATTCAGGATGTTATATTGATTACTACAAAGTCAAAACGTTTGTGTGCTAATTGTATGTGATAGATTGGATCCATTTGCATATGGACTTATGTATACAATCTTATGAGAGTGCTAGCTAGGGAAACTCCGATAATCATCGGTACCTCCTCTACAGTGCCACTGATTCCTACCAAAGTCCTTCAAGTTGAGGAGCAGGTCTCTTACTCAGTCACAACCTGTTTCTTGTAATATTTTTGCAAGCATTTGCACTTATGTTTTTATGGTGACGTTCTGTGTCTGTAACAGTTTGGAACTTGGAGCAAGATCAAGCAAAGAGTATGTTCTGCAGCAAAGAATATCAATCTAGGAGCAATCTTTGCTCCTTCCACTATTGCAGCGGTTTGTAACCAAAACTAATGCTACCTTATGTATTGGCTCATACTACTTATAAGCAACTTTCATTTGCAGCTTATTGCGCTTGGGATTGGGCTTATTCCTACACTAAGGAAGCTACTAATCGGCAACACAGCTCCCCTCAGAGTGATTGAGGACTCAGTATCTCTATTAGGGTATTCCATAACTTCAAACTATCAATTTGTTAATGATTATCAAATGTTTTTAAGTTGAGTAGCTTAATCCATATCTTGAAGGGAAGGGACGATTCCTCTTCTGACTCTGATTATAGGAGGAAACCTTCTCAAAGGTAAACAAGAAAACACTTTCCTTTTTTAGCAAGAGACAAAATCTCTCTCTGTTTCAATGATCACAGGTCTGAGAGGATCAGGGATGCACAAGTCAGTCATAATAGGCGTGGTGGTTGTGCGTTACATGTTGCTGCCAATAATAGGTGTAATGATAGTGCAAGGAGCTCATCACTTGGGTTTGGTTACATCCGAACCGCTTTACAAGTTTGTTCTTCTGCTTCAGTATGTTGTTCCACCCGCAATGAATCTTGGTTCGTTCGTTGGTTCTTCCAGAGTCAGAAAAATACTAACAGGAACACACATCACAAAGGTCTTTCTCATAGACTTTTCCACCTTTTTGCTCGCAGGTACAATGACGCAACTATTCGAGTCAGGAGAAAGTGAATGCTCTGTGATTCTCTTCTGGTCTTACGCTTTGGCTTCGGTTTCTCTCACCCTCTGGCCAACCTTCTTTATGTGGCTTGTAGCCTGAACATGTACACACACATACGAGCAACATTTACAAATCTTTACTACTTTGAGAAACTATTGATATAATCTTTCAATGTTAAAATAGTTGGAGGTTATATAACCCAATCAAAAGACTTATTATCATAAGATAGCAATACAAAGTGCTTGAGACAAGCAATGAAAAAGTTGGAACAAACTATACTACTGAGAGTTCATAAAGAGATCTTCAGAGAGAGGACTTGTCAGGAAGATCATCGAAGTAAGGATGCTCCATAGCCTTCTTTGCTGAGATACGTTTAGATGGCTCGTACACCAGCAATTTCTGTTTAGAACACACAAATAAAAACGCATATTACTTTGAGCTGAGTGGCTCTCTCAATTAATCAAGCAAGGTCTGACAGGTGTGTTTGGAATATTCTAAGAGATCAAGTCCAGCCTCGTCGAGGTTTGGAACAGCTGTTGAGAGGCTCAACGGTTTCCATTGTGGGTATTCATGCCAGTCCTTGAGTTTGCTCACTCCAGGCCACACTTGTTCATTTGGTGTTCCCAACAACCTGGACAGAAAGAAACAAAGCAAGCAGATGTCATGTTTGTGAGAAATGTGCAGAAGAACACAAAGCCTTGCCCATTTGAATACCCGGAGAGAGGGTCTATCCGTGGGCTGCACCTCCCTTTGGGGATTAGTCTGGGCCTCTCCATGGGCAGTGGGCAGTGGGATACGCCCAGGTTAATCAAAAAAAAAGAAAATGACGTAGGAGCTTGTTTGGAGCTCAGCACGACTCCACTGGGAAGGATCACGATACTTGTTTCACGGTAGTGTCAGGCTACAATACAAAAAAGGAAATAAAAAGTTGGTTTAGTGTCTTGGCTAGAGCTGTATCAGCATTAGAGTTAGTATCGGTGTTTGGGCAATGGAAAATCAAATGTAGAGAAGAAGAAAGAGGGAACAATAAGGCTCCTACGTTGACAATGCATGCATTTCACTTACAACACTTATAACGTCGTAAGTCAAAACAACAATGACGTAACGGACATTGGCGGATCCGGGAGCGAAGGCATAACGCAAGATGGATATCTCGCGGAGAGTGGTGGGAGGAACTCCTTCTTCATCCTCATGAAGACGCGTCTTCTTCAAAGTCACGATCAGACCTGTAGCCTTCTCTCTAGCTCTGTAGACTTTGCCGTAAGTACCTTCACCTACTTTCTCAAAGGCTTCCGTAGCTGACACACCAGGTTTACCTCCTTTGTTGTTCTCCATATCTCTCTCTCTCTTTCACAACTGTTCTTACTTTTAAAAATTTATAAACCTGAGCGTTTGTGGGAGGAACACGAACATCTTCTTCAGTTTCCATCTATGTATGTTAAAAATGTAAGATGATTGATTTGAATATATATGTTACTTTTTAGTCAAATATATATATATATATATATATATATATATATATATATGTTACCAAGTTGTATTTATTAGTGGTCTTTCATTCCTTTTCAGTGTTATTAATTAACCAAAGTATATATATATATATATAGATAGATAGTATGATTTGTTCTCTCTGAAACATCCATCTCATCATTTAAGTATTCTATAAATTTACCACATCATTATTAATTTTTTAAAAAATTAATAAATTATTCTTACATTTTCATTTTATTTATATCAAATCTATTAGATATATTTTTAACAACTTATATTATTATTCAATATTTTATTCCAGTTTAACCAAAATTTTGACATCAATTGTTTTGCTAACAGATGATAATTTAATAATATAACTAAAAATAAGAAAATTATATTTAGGTAATTGTTCTTTTTCTGTTTTCAACCACCAAACTAAGCTTACACTAGGAAAAAGAAATGATGGAAAATACAAATAAAATTCAATACATAATCAAAAACAAGAAAATAAAAAAAAAACGTTTGTGAGAAAAAAAACTAATACCAAGTTAATGCAAATTAAGGTAAATAGTTAAAAATTCTAGAGAAACTACACAATACATAACAATTCGACAAAAAAATACATAAAATAAACATGATAGTGAGTAATTTAAATCAAATCCAACAAAATAAAATAAAATATGCTATCTAAACAAAAATAAAACATTGCCCCATTCAAAAAATCACAACCATAAAATTATGCAATTTAGTGAACCATAACAATTTGATGCTCAAATATCCTATCATGCTATATAATTAAATATCTCATAGAAATAATAGTTCACTGATAATATATAACCAACTCCTTGAAATTAAAAACAAATATCAATCCAAACACTTACCAAAGTCAAAATCTCTTACCTAAGTCTAAATCTCTGCGCAGACCAACATCTAATAGGTATATATGTTTCTGCTGAACATGAGAACAAATTGTAGATTTGGAGGACTAACAAATGTAGTCGAAATACATGTAGTTAGAACTTAGATCTATGAATCCAGTTGAAGAAAAAAAAGACACCATGAATCACAAACTTGTTTTTTAATCTCTCGTTTTCGAAACTCAACAGCAGCAACAACAACAAAAGTTACGTAGTAAAGGAATAAAAAAAAAGAACATGAAATGTGGAATGTCGAAAGAGTTTATGGAAAGTTTCATGGAAGCTCAATAAAGA
This sequence comes from Moricandia moricandioides, assembly GCA_905132885.1. Taxonomy (NCBI): domain Eukaryota; kingdom Viridiplantae; phylum Streptophyta; class Magnoliopsida; order Brassicales; family Brassicaceae; genus Moricandia; species Moricandia moricandioides. Next base: position 24,626 of record CAJHQQ010001658.1, read on the forward strand.
GTCTCGACTCTTTTTTTGCGTTTTAAGCAAACTGTTGACCACCATTTGAAGATGAAGAAATGGTAGTGAGAACATCGGTCACTGATGCCATCACGCTCAGTGCTGCTTTAAGTACGTCTTGTGAACATCCTGGCTTCACTATCGTTCTCACCTGACCCATCCCCAAAATGTCAATATACACGATCATTATGAAACAGAGAGTAAAAGAAACACATAAGCATATTAAAAGTTGTACCTGGTCTAGATATTCCTGCAGCTGCTTGATACGTCCCATGTAATCTTGATCTTCAACACACAGACTCACTGCTTTTGCATCTGCACCTGGACCATCGTACTGTAGCGGTCCTGGGTTTCTGTACAGATCTTCCATTAAGAATTTGTCTGCGTTCTGTCTCAACAGCCTGCCACAAAACCCATTTACATATAGATTAACAACTGAAAAACACTTGAAGCAACAACGTTAGTAAGCAAGTCTCTTCATGTTCTTACTCGTATGCTTTGCCTTTCAGATCCACCATTGCCGGATGAATTGCAGGTCTACCAATTGAAGTTGAAGTAGAACTAGCATTTTGAGACCAATTCTTCACCGTCATCATTGCCTACAAAGGTGTAAGATCAGTAACTAAAGAAACTGCATTAACACCATCTTTAAATAAAAAAAGAAGACAAAACTCAACTGTAATAGGTGCAGCACCACATTTCCATTTGTTCACAGGACTCTTTAGGTTGCTCACTGTTGCCATGTAACCGTTCAGACCAGCTGCGAGAATGTGGTAACAGATATGCCCAAGAACCTGACAGATTTTTCCATTCAATGGTGTGAATCCAAAGATAGTTACCTTGCACTGACATTGTGTTCAGAGTGACAGTGACTTACGTAGGCATAATCACAATCGAATTTCGATGGGAGAGATCCACGAGCTTGGTAACCAAAGAAGTGACATATAGCATTGAACTTCTTTCCCTTGTATGTGCCTTCTTTCTGTCAAGTTTCAAAGCTTTATTAATATCATATCCAAGAGTGTTTCTAGATGCTGCAAACAACTTGAATATTCGATAACAGTATTGTGAATGACTTAGAAAATCAGTGAGAAAACATGGAGCATACCAAGCGCTTGTTCATTTCAGTCTCCACGAGATACGCAAGAAGCTTCTCCGTCTCAATCTGAAGATGAAAGCAAAACAAGCATTAAGGATTTCAACTCTTTTTTATAACATTTTAGCTCCAACATTTTTTGTTTCTTTCTTCCTCTTACCTGGGATAGCTGAGCAGAATCATCAGACTCGGGATGGAGAAGTAGCTGCAACAACAAAAAATGAGCATCTTGTAAGCATCCAGCTTTGGAGTAAAACAAAGAGAAGTCTCATGTCCAAGAATTCAAACCTGTTTCTTAATGAATGGAGGAAGAAATTCAAATAAAGCAGATGACCAAGGTGAGAGCTGAGTAGAAATCTTATCAGCAGCTACACCCTCCCTGAGTAGCCCGTGAATTTCCTGCATCACAAAAACTCAGCTTAGAGACACGAGATATAGTACTAAAACGAACATCTCAAAAGAAGAAAAGTAGCTACATATGTTTACAGGTGTCATATCATTACCTTTAACAGAGCGTAGACTTCAGGAATACTCTCTATGATCCCTTCGGGAATGAGGATGACTCCATGATTCTTGTCTAATGCCAATAAATGGTATAGCAATCAAGTTAGTGAACAGCAAAGTACATGACTGCATAATCTTTCATATATAGTTCTTTTTTGTTTGTTAATGAGACCTTGTCCTGCTCTTGCTTGAACTGCATCACAGATCTGCTTAGAAATGTCAAAAATGGTGAGCTTAGATGCTGCAACCTCCTCACCCAGTATCACCTGAGACAACGCATCATAAACAAATGAGAGTCTAGAAACACAAACAGATCAATTAGCTAATGTTAAGAAACCGAATTACAAAATACCAACCATGTTTGGATGAGACTGGAGGGTACACTCAAGGGCAACATGAGAGTGCTTCCGACCCATGAGACGGATGAAATAATAGTACTGCCAATAAAAACAAGAAAAGTGAAATTTGATTTTAGAATCATAAAGAGCACAGCTTTGCTTTGTTCACTTTGTAATAAATTCCACATCCTTGATCGGAGTATTTCTTATCATCAGAATATGAAGTCAATAAACTTCACTTAAACTAGAAATCTCTTAGTAAATGAAAATTCAGCGGGAAATAGCATTTACCTTCTCTGCAGACAGAGCATCAGTGCAGGCATTGCTAATGAGCTGAGAATTCACCTGTATGAAGCAACAGATCATTAGCCATATGTCTAAGCATACAAGGACAGAGGGATCATGTTGGCTGCAATAGCTACAAAAAATAACCAAGACAAAAGTAACCAGAGGGTTAAGGTTCAGAGTTTACCTTGCATATGGTGTCAAAACCAACGTTTGCCTCTACAAACTGATTCTTGAGATCTCCATTTGTAGTAACTGGAACACCAACTACCTGAAATTTTGTGGGTGACTCATAGTATCAATAGTTTTTTCTGTTGAGAACTGGAAGTGAACGACCAGTCTGCTTCACAAAGGGTTTTAAAAACCAAACGAGAAAAAGAAAATGGTGATAAAGAACAGATTAGGACCTTTGTTGAGCATTTAGCTTCAGCGAAAAACTCAGCAAGATGAGCAGCATCTGTGTTTGATGTTACACCTTCAAAAAGCCCAATATACATTCTTGGTTTAGTACAAAATGAAACTTTGCAAATGAAATAAATAAAGACGCTAGGTATACCTCCAATGATAACAAGGCCATCTAGCTTCAAATCTGTGCAAGCTTTGAGTGCAGCATTAACCTGCTCAGTGGTTTTGATCTGATCCTTGGTTCTTCCAAGCAAATCATAGCCACCTTAAAACATACATTTCACCGCCAAATTTATCAGAATAAGGTAATAAACAAGATTCTGAGTATATCAGACGACAATGCCTTCAACAAACAAGTTACCTTGGTTTTTGTAAGTCTGAAGTATATCATCTGTGATCTCGAGAGTCTTTTGCGCAAAGAGACCTTCCGAACCACCTATGGACATTTTACATCAGGAACTAATAAGATATAAAGTTTGATGAACTGCTCAACAGCAATGAGTAACAGAGATGATGAAACATACCCAAAAAGCCAAGCAAGGTGCTTTTGGCGTTGTGCATTTTAAGCGCCTCATATAGACCCCAGATTACATTGTGTCCACCCGGAGCTTGCCTTCCACAAAACACGATTCCAACTCTGTAGTAGAAAACAGATGAAGTAAAAACAAAACTTTTACTGGTGAAGTAAACATAGAGAGAAAGAGGAATAATATCGAACCTGATAGATGGAAGCTGAGTAATGATGTGAGCATCAGAAACTTTGGCAGCTTCCCTGAGGAAGTGAGCCAAAGGCTGGCCTAAGGTATGAGGGAAGGCACGAGCAATGATATGGGAATCAGAAGCCTCAGACACAGTGGTTCCATCACCAAACTCCACGCGGACAGTAGTTCCCTGTAAACAAACATCAGAGCAAGTTCAAAACAAGTATTCCAAATGACAGCAGAACAAATCCAGGACCAAACTCAAAACTTGGGACAAAACAGATCAGACATCATTACAATCTGGAAACTTTAGATCTGCTAATATCCCCTACAAGTTACGAAGTCACAATAAACAAACAGTAAAAGCTTGTTGGATTGATTGCAACAGTCCATGATAAATATATATATATATATCAAACAAGAAGGGCAAGTCTTTTCCAGTGAAAAGAACAAGTAGTAGAATCTATGAAGAAGAAGAAGAAGAACCTGGAGACAAGGAGGGAGGTCGGGTTGGTACTGAGAACGGAGTTGCTGGAGAGGAGAGAGCTCTCTTGGGATTCCAAAATCTGAATCCATGGTTTCTGTAAGTGGGTGTTTGGTGAGAAAGAGAGAGACTTTGAGTGAGCTGTTTTCTTCTTTTACTTGAAAAAATATATAGCGAGGGAGGGAGGGAGGAAGAGAGTGAGAGAATATACTTACCACCAACCCCAAAAGTCACATACAGAACTATTTTCTTGGTCTTTCTTTCTTCAGATTTAGAACAAAATCTCTTTTCATTCTCTACTTTGACCCTTGCTATCTCCACTATTTACTGAAGAGCCACTGGATCTCTGACCACAGTCAGTACCCATGTTATTAGAAAAGTTTACCTTTTCATGAATATAAATCAACTCAGGGAGACTCCACAGCCCCATGTCTTTGCTTAGTTATGATTCTATGATACAGGTTTTGTTGTCAGAAAGATCTTAGTTGATTCACACTACAAGTCTTGAATTAAAATGTTGCTGCATTGAATTAAATTCGTTTGTACAATCTCAGCTTCCAGAGTAATAAAACTCAATATTAGTTTTTCCTACATCCTCACTCAGAAGATGGACCAGACAAAAAAAAAACACACTTTAGTGGAAGATTTAGAAGATGGACCTGTAAATATATTAGAATAAAAAATTTATCATTATTTATAATATAATAATCCATATTAATTTAATAAATAAGTTTAATCATTTATATATAAAGTTATGCAAATTGTAATCTATTCTCTATAAAGAGTCAATAATAGTCAGTGTTCTAAAAATCGGTCTAAACTGTATATAAGTCTCCGTTTTGTAGGCAAATCGGGCATGATCGAAACAATTTTTAAAACCAATTTTCTGAAAAATCAATCTAGACGTTCAAAAAAAACAGTTTATGCATCCACCTAATTAATAATCTTTTATAAAACACCTAAGTAACTCCTAGCAATTTTTAAAACATTGATAATAGTTATTCCAATTCATTACTCTCATCGATCTATCACACTCTCTTCTGTTAGATTTCGATGCATTCACATAAAAATGAGTACTTGACGTGGTTCTTGAGCACTCAGTACTAGACTATCACCTAGAGGAGAGAGGGATAATAAAAGTACAATGCGTGAGAGAAACCATGTCTCATTTTCTGACTTTCAAAATTACTAAAATTCTAGTTTTATGATGAGACACCAATGCTTTTTAAGAAAAAACTCACCTGAAACACACACACACAATTACTCTTAGGCCATGTTTATCCACGGTATCTTAACCGGGGTTCTTAACTTATAATTTCATGTTTTTTTATTTTATTTTTATTTTATTTTTTAATTTTTCCGTTAAGAGACATCTCTTAAGTCTTTTATTTAAGAGACGGTTCTTAAGTTTTTTTAGTTAAAAGTTAAGAAACGTCTCTTAGAAAAGCTAAGAACCCCATGCTAAGATCTGCAATAAACATACCTTTACATTCGAGCTCAGCCAGACTGTTTGACATCAACAGAGAAAGAGTACTCCTGGTGACAACCCAAGTAAGAGTCGCACATAAAGTACAGTCCCATGTTTGTGTTATCGAGCAGTCCCGCAATGGTTTTAGATGTAAATTTGGGCTTCTAAAAACAGTGCAATTCAAGTTAATGGGCCTATGGTAAGTTTTGATCAAAGTTTGAACCCCTCTCTCGCCAGACACTTTATTACAAAATACTACCAAAGGTCAAATTTATTAATTCTTGACAACAAGAATCGTTGAAAAACTATAGTGCGTGTGTAATAATAATGAAAGAGGAATGGGAAGACTTTATAATTAATGACAGTGACATGGGGAGCTGATTACTTTGAATGCAATCTTAGATTAGTAGTAAAAGGAAGCACATGCATATCATATGAGACCCAAGCTTCATGTGTGATCATGTGAACACTGGGCGGACAAAAATTTAAAATAAATATCTTTTGCTGTTTTGTCAAAGGACTGTGATCACTAGATCTCAGAGATGAATATTGTTTTAAATCATGTAATTTCCAACAAGAAACCAAAAAAAAAACAATATTGTTAATGGTATTTTTATCGAAAATAGATCAACCGACTTAATATAGACTCACTAAGCGTGTGACATGTTGCGAAGAAGTGGCAATCAAAAAGTTTCAAAAGGCCAAAAATGTTGAAAGGCCCACGTAGCAGTAGCACTAATCATGTGACATTGCGTCTGGTTGCATTATCATTAAAAGCTTGCCGGATGTAATTATTGCGAAACTGATGAGCTAAAATTTTACTATAATAAAAGATAATATATACAATGGATATATGTTTTTTAATAAAATGTATCGACTAGTTTGGTAGAAATGTATTCAATGGTTGGTATAAATTGGATTTTTATTTTTGAAAGATTATCATACTGCTCAACTCGAGTTTAGAATAGTTTTGACTAATGTCAAAAATAGCAAAATCATTTATCGAATAAACCAATTGGACCAAAACATATTACTGTGATTTTAGCTTCAAAAAAGACTCTAATTCAAAGAAGCACTGTAACACGTTCTCAATGTTATCTACCACTTTGTCCACAGTCATGCAAACAATAATTGTATTATTTTTTGTCAAAGAGTTCACAGCTGCATTACATCTATCAAAATTAATGACAAACTCCATTATTAAGATCAGTTTAGCAACATATATTTTCATATTTTACGGTGGTGAAACTGTTGCATTAAGTTTTGTCGTGATATAGTTGTATATTTTACGAGTAGATCTAGATTCTTGAAATTATACTATTATTCAAATATAATGAATTTGAATTTGCAAGCGTTAAACAACTATTTAGTTTTTTTTTTAACTGTGTTTCCTCCGTGAAATATAAACATATTTGATCATATTATATTGTAGGAAAAAGTGACAAAAAGTAGTATTTAAATAAACACTTTTGGTATGTGAAGAACCGTGTCAACATTACAAGTTCATGCGTAAAGAGAGAAACGTTACAGAGAATTGATAAGGTCAAAAGATGGATCGCGACGTGACATGCCACCAAACCTAAAACTCACCCTCACCGCTTCACGCATTGACCTATACAAAGCATACATTTCATAAAACGTGAAGAGACAATAAGATCTAGTTTCCTCCACTAGTTAGCAAAATAAATTATTTTAGAAGCCTACTACTAGGTCATTCCACAAAATTCAAAATAATATATTTTCTACATATATGAGTTTCATATAAAACTCGTGTCGTAAAGTTTTTGAAGATCGTCAATTAAAAAAAAACGTTTTTGAAGATGGTGGCATTTTAATCTGTAATCTCTCTTAATACCTAAAAATTAATTTCATTTAAAGAATATTTTTTTTTGCTAATTTTTTTAATCAAAATAATAAATCAACCCTAATAATCTAATAATATCACCACAAAGCCATCACACATTTGATTATATAGTACCTTGTCAATGACTAGTATTGATTTGTAAAGCTGTCTCACCAATTTATAACGCAAGTTGGTATTTTGTTAATATTAGCGGCTACTAACTTTGTTCTCAAATCTAACTAATCAGGATTTGGTACGCGTATTAACGTGCTTTCAATTCTATTTTTTTTTTAATAAAGTTTTTTTTTCTTTGTTCGTCAACTGTTAAAATTAATAAGTCAGGGTCGTGATATGTTCACAATATAATATGCTTCCGAATATTATATTTTTACCACCGAATTCAACGATGGATTATTGTAAACTTTAGTATGCACATCAACTTCATTGGAGAGGTTGAAAAAGAGAAATTCTCATCTTAAACCTATTCGAAAATGGGATGGGCCATAAATTGATTGATATTTTTGTGACCACATGCACTAATTAGCTGCATAGGGTATCAATAGATCCATGTAAACTATTCCTTCCATTTATAGATATACGGGAAAAAAATTGTTTCACAAAAGTAAATTCTATATATTTTTATGAAAATATTATAAACTTCAAAAAATTTAATTGATTTTATTAAATTATTACTATTTAACATTATTAAAAATTAAATATTATAAAAAATAATATATTTATTTATTTTATTTTTAATATGTGTAAACATTTAAAAAAATCTATCTTTATGAAACATGAAAAGGATGTTATAGTGATATGTAAATTAGATCGATGATTATTATTTTTTTGACAAATATTTTTTTTATATTCTACAATATTTTCAGTGAAAAACCTATTTAATCTAGTGATTTAACTAAAATCTCACTAAATATCAAAAAATACAAATTATGCATATTATGAAGAAAAAAAAATACAATAAATTTCAGTATAATCTAACATAGTAGCTTATGATGGTGTAGTTAAATATGATCTTCTTATAAAATATATATAATAATCGGTTACAGAATTATCTATGTAATAAATATTTTTCATATATTGTAATTATTCCGCGTTTAAAACAACATTTTTAGTACTAACGTATGTTCCATTTAAAAAAAAATGATTTTTGCTACGTAAACAAAATGTTGCTTACTTTTTAGTAACACAACTCCAACTGAATTCCACAGACTAATAATCCATATCTACTGTTTTAGACTAGTATACAACTATTTTAGAACTTCAATGTAGCATCGAGTTAAGAGATAAGAATTACATCATCATTTCATTCTGATCAAGGAAGTAACATCAGCAAGCAATCAAATAATTGATGAGAGAGGATCCCTAACTCTAAGAAGAAGAACATTGTTTTACGTGCGTAACAGAAAGCGCATATCCGTTTTGGTAACAGCGGGTCCCATCTTCCTCACGCGCTGCTTTCCTACCCGACCCGAAACAATTAATGTTCCTCCTAGAACCATATCCTTTGTTAGACATCTTTAATGTACTCTTCTTTTCTTAAAGATCTTTAATGTATTCTTATAATAATAAATTTTTCTAATGTCTTTTCTATAATTAGAATGAATAATACTTTTTCTTAAATATAGAATTTTTTTATTTTAGATTGAAATACAAAGATAATTAAATAAAAATTTCTTCTACCATTATTTAGATAATTAAATATAGAAATTGATTTATAAATACCCTCAAAATTTCAAAATAATATTAGCACATTACTACATCATGATTGCCTAAAAACTACATATTTTCAAATAGTATTTTTGTTTCTTTCAATACTTCAAAAAAAATTATAATGTATGAAAAAAATATTTTATCTAAAATTATTTAAATAGAAATAGTTATCATACAAATTATTCCAACTAATTAAAATGCGACCAAAACTGAACAAAACTAACCTAAAATTGAATGTTTGAATATACTTTTTAATTGTAATACTTTAGAAATGCTTGAAATTCAAAATATTAATCTGAAAATATAACTATATTATACATACCAAAACATTCATAGTTACTGTTTATTATATTTTTTGTTATCAATAATTTTTTACTAGTTATTATATGTTCTTTAGATTATAGTATTCATGTGTAAAACTTATAATATAATTTTTACTTTAACAATAAACAATAAAAAGTAATTATTATAAATAAGTATATATATATAGTTTTATAACAGATTATAATTATTTAACTACTGAATTGGTAAAATGCAAATATGACATAAAAATATTTATTTATTCTACTGTAATGGATTTACTAAATTGTATCTCAACAGTAAATCTGTTAGCTGGAAAAAGCGAGCTAGTAGTTGCAAAAGATAATTTAACTTTTAATCTAATATCCCTAAGGTGTGTTCACAATAAATTTATACCCATTATCCGATTGTATAAAAATAAGACAATTTCTGAAACGTTAAATCATCTTAATTTTACTCAACCACAAATATTTAAAATTTAAATATTTGACTATTTCCATTAATAGTATTTGGATAAACCTCATAATCAACTAAGCTATATATTTGATGAGGTAATCATGAATATAATAATCAAAACAAATATTTTATCAATCTTAACAGTATTTGGATAATTACACATCAAAATTTACGTAGTTATACCTACTACGCTATTTATTTAGTTTTATGAAGATAATAAATAGGTAAATTGAGAAATAAATAAAATAATAACAAATCTGTTTAAGGAAGCCCTCTGCACGAAAGAGAGGCTTCTCGACGTTCCCATTCTCGTCCTTATACAGCTTCCCTGAGCCAGCTGTTTTCTTCTTCATCTCTCTCTCTCTCTCTCGTCGAACTCTTTTGCTCGCTCTCAAATTCCTTCCTCTTATCAAATCGTCGGCATTGTCTACCTTTCCGATCTAGCCATTTCACCATTCGAAATCTCCGGCGACAAGCCTGATCTCGAGGTTTGTTGAATCGTTTTCTTATTTTCCCGGAACTTTCTCTGATCTCCGTCAATGTCGGTTTAGTCTCTGGTCAAATATTTTCGCATCGCGTGTTTTACCTTCATTTTCGCTAGATCTGATTGCAATTTCGTTTGATCTGATTGATTCGTTGGCGTTTGATTAGCCGTGATTCGTCGGTGGAATCTGTGAAAATGCCGGTGGAGGTGGAGAGAGAACAAGGAGAGGTGTCGGTGAAGGTTGATATGGAGAATGCGACTGAGAACAAACAGGAGGTGGTGGTAGCTCCGATCTCCAAAGAGGACGTTGGGAATGGGATCAACAACAATGGCAACGGGAACGAGAAAGAGGATAGCGATGGTTCCTACGTTTTCATAACGGAGAAAGATGCCGTGGGAGATGATTCTGTTAAGCCGGTTGATGATGCTGTTGTGGAGAAAGATCTTAAGGAGGGCGAGGTTCTGAATCCTGAGGCTACAAGTAGTCAAACCCTGGAAAATTCTGGAGAAGAGAAGGTTGATCATGGAACAGAGGATGTCGTAGAGATCCCAAAGTCAGATCCTCTTGAAAAAAGTGTGGATCAACAGCATCCTGGTAACGGGCATCTTGAAAGTGAGGTTGATGGTAAAGTGGAATCTACAGAGGAAGTGGAACAAAGTCAAGATTCTGAAGTTGGATCCAGGGATCTTCCAGAGAATAATGCGGAGGATCCTGCGGATTTTCAGGGAAAGCCTGAAGATAAAATCGGATCTGAGATTAAAACAGATGTGGAGGAACATCAAGGGGATATGACTGAAGCTCAAGAAAGATCTGATCTGGATGTAGATATTTCTGAAGATCTTCAACATAACGAGGACGTAGCAAAGCTTTCCCTAGTTGATTCAGATGAGGGAAGGGAGTCTAAGGTTTCTCCAACTGAGCCCAATGATGGAGGCATGGGTTTGGAACAACCTACGCTTGCAGATCCGGCTCATACCGTTAATGGATCTGAAACTGTGAGTGATCGCACTGGATCTGAATCTGTAGCAGTTTTGGAACCTGTTTCTGCTGAAAACGGTCACCCTCAGTTAGAACCAGAGGTTGAGAAAACTGGTGACGTTCCATTCACTTCGGAGGCAGAAAAGGTCAATGCTTCTGATGCTGATGTGTTGCCAGACTCTGGAACCGTGGAGGTTGGTGTATCAGAGGTAAGTAGTGATGTCCCGACCGAGAGTAAAACTCCCAGTGCCGTCAGCGTGGAATCCCACACATCTGGCGACGATGGTGTTGTTGAAAATGGTAATAGCAATTCTGAATCTGAAGCGATTCAGGACAGTGAGTTTGTTGACAACAGCAAGGTGCAATCTGAAGCTGGAGCTGTTGATGCTTCTGTTCCTGACGAGAGTATGACTACTCATCAAGAATCTCAAGTTGCCAGCGAACCTGCTGATCAAGATGGAAAACAACACATAGCATCTGAAGTTACGGAAGTTCTTGATGCCCCTGCTTCAGAAGAAAGCAGTGATGCTGTTACTGTTTCTAAAGATAGTGTTTTGGTAACTCTCAGCTCTGATGACTCATCTTGTAACCAGCAGGAATCAGAACATGGTGAGATATCTGGGATTGCTGAAAAACTTCCATCCCATGAGCTACATGAAGATGCAACTTCTGGCAATGACACAAGTGTGAATCTAAAAGATGACACCAGAAGTCAAGGTTTCTCAGAGGATCATGCTGTTGATACGAACCATAAGATTCAAGATGATTGCAGTGTTCAGTCAAAAGAAATTACCGACGTGAATGAAAAACATGCTCCAGTTGAGAAAGTTCAAGAGAACAGCTGCGAAAGGGACTTAGATACTGGCGGTGATGTTTGTCTAACCTCTGCTGAGGAAGCGAAAGAGTTACCTACGGGGGATCTTTCTGGGAATGAGAGTGCTGAGACCATCTCTACAACCATCAATGGATCGTCGAGCTTGTTGGATTCCAAAACCGCTGCCTCTGAATTGGCAGAAAGCTCAGCAGAAAGAGTGGCTGGCGAAACATGCGCTGTTGCTGCGAAATCAGTTAAAGAAAGCACTGAACCACATGTTGTTTCACCCGCTATTCAATTTGGTGAAATAAACAGAGAAGTCAATTGCCGTTCAGAAGTGAATGTTACCATCCCTGTTGATGTATCTGAGGTTAAACCTTCGGAAAAAGCTCCTGAGATAAATGACGCTGACATAAAAGATAGAGCTGTGATCAAAACAGATGAAGAAGTCGATTCGAATACTGAGAGCTTTGACAGCACAAAAGCTCCTCTCGTCAACACTGATCTAGTAAAAGTAAGCAAAGAGGAGGATTCGAAGGAGGAAAAAAATGAGACAGATGGCGCCACTACCTCAGTTGCATCTGAAACCAAGACCTGTGCACAGGATCTTGAATCTAAAGTGCCTACATCTAGTGATACCATACATACAGGAGCTACAGACTGCGTGAACAGCCAACCTGTTGAAATCAAAGGAGGTAATATTTTAATTTAAAATGAAATTAGGCTATGTTCTTCTCCTTTTGAAGATGGAAAGGCTGGAGTTGACTGTATATCTGAATTGTGTTGTTCAGGAGATGCTGCTAAAACAGATGATAAAACAGAAAGTTCAGCGGTTGATGCTTCTGAAGGACAAACTGTAGCGGCAGAGATAGAGAGAAGACCATTCTACTATCTGCCTAGAGTTCCAAGATATGATGACGAGAAATTAGCTGAGCAACTCAAGCATGCTGAAGCGCAGGTTGAACAAAAAACACAGAGTCGGGATGCTCTTAGAGAGGACATACAAAAGAGACGCGTAAGAAATGCTTTTGAGATCTGTCATAACGTAAAACATTTTATTGTAAGTTTGGCTCTGACATTTGTTGAAATGATTATTTCTAGGCAACATGCAAGGAATATGATATCATTTACAAGGCGGCTATGGCAGAAGAGAGATCTGCAAGAAAAGCAATGCATTCAAAACGGCAGGAAATTGAGGCCCTTCAGTCTGTGATTAGCCGGGTTAAGAGTGCTGCCTCTGTTGACGATATTGATTCAAGGGTAAGGCTCCCTGCATATCACATTTCTAGAAAAGTGTTGTTACAATATTTTGCTTGTCAATCTTGATTATGCTTAATTAATCTTATTTCTCTGCCTTCCAATCAGGTGAATAATATGGAACACATGATACAACACGAAACGCTATCTCTGAGTGAAGAAAAAGGATATATTCGGGAAATAAAGCAGTTGAAGCAACTCCGTGGTCAGATATCTTCGAGTATGGGTACCAAAGATGAAGTTAAGCAAGCATTAGATGACAAAGAGAAAACAGAAGAGCGTTTGAAGGTACACTACACTCTATACAATCTAGCAGTCATCTTTATGTCCCATCTGGATTTCTTTAGCTGATACCCGTTCTTGTGTCTCTACATTATTCAAACCTGTTTTGTCGGTTGAAGGATCTTTAGTTCCTTGTATTTACATAGCGTCCATCAGGGTGATTTAGCTATCTCGTCCATTCTTTTGCGGATATCATTTACACAGTGCATAATGTGACATTTCTGATAATGACAGATGTTGAGAAAGGAACTTGACGTCCTCAGAAACGATCTCTCAAAAGCCGAAGCAGTCACAAAAGCTGCTAAGAAAAAGTGTGATGAGGAATGGGAAGCGCAGAATAAACTGCAACAACAGTTCAGAGCTGCTGATGCTGTTCGCCAGGAAGCATTTGTGCACCTACAGGATTTGAAGAAACAACAACGAGAAAAGGTACCCAAAGAGCATCTGGAACCGGACATAAACTAACAAATGCTTGTATCTATATTTGATTAATCCTTCATTTTCAACAAACAAAAATTGGCATTGCAGAACAAATATTTCTTCAAGTATAGAGATGATTCAAGGTCAGCAAATGAAATGGCTTTGAAGAAAGACAGGGCAGCCCTGCATAGCCTTTGTTCTGGCCAGGTTTAAGCACAAGCCAAATAAATTTCTAAACCACGGTTTTAATCCCTGTATGTCGGGTTGGTACTCATTATAGCCTTCAAACAGGTGGAGAATTTCATGAATATGTGGAACAACAACGAAGAGTTCCGTAACTACTATGTAAGATGCAACACAAGGAGTACGTTAAGAAGACTAGGAACACTAGATGGACGATCTCTTGGCCCCGATGAGGAACCACCGCGGATCACTTATGCTGCAAGAACGGACAAATTTAGAATTTCCAGTAACAGCGGAGAAAAACACGAGGCAGCTCCACCAGTTTCAGCAAAACAAGAGAAAGTTGTTAAATATGAAGGTTCAAAAGTTGAAAACAGTGGAAAGGATGTTCCAAAACCGGCTGAGCAGAAGAGCCAGACCACGAAACCTAAGAAGGCCGTCAAGCCAGACCAGCCTCCTCCACCAATTGTCAAGGAATTGGTGTCTGCTAAAGAGGAGATAGAGAAGTCAGAAACAAAGGAGGAAGAAGAAGAAGAGCCACCTAAGTTAACCAAAGAGGAAGAGGAACAGATTAAGAAAGAAGAGGAGAGGAGGAAACAAAAGGAAGCCGCAAAGATGAAGGAGCAGCATCGCTTGGAGGAGATAGCGAAAGCTAAAGAGGCAATGGAGAGGAAGAAGAAGAGAGAAGAAAAAGCCAAAGCAAGAGCTGCTCTTAAGGCTCAGAAGGAAGCTGAAGAAAAGGAGAAGGTAACTTGTTTCGTCAGTATGGGACAAGAATGATTCAAAAACTCTGTGCTTTTCATTCATCTGATGAACAAACTCTCTTATGTAGGAACGAGAAAAGAAACTGAGGAAGAAGGAGAGAAGAAAGGGAGTTATTACATCAGAAGAGACAGCTGAAAACCCAATTGAGACATCAGAAGCTGTAATCGAAACTCCAAGGGAGATTGAAACTCCAAAGAAACAAACCACTGAGGAGAGCCAACAAATCAAAAAGTCTCACAAACCATCAACACAGTTTCTGAAACAAAACAAGTCAAAATCTATTCCACTACCTTTAAGGAACCGAGGAAGCAAGAAAAAACTGAGGCAGTGGATGTGGATTGGACTCATAGTTCTGGTCGCCCTCGCATTGTTCCTTCTCGGTAACGCCAATCTCTCCTTCTCTCCTGAAAATCTGTGGTTTATATAAAGAGAACTGATGAAAGTGACACACTCTCACACACACTTTCCCTTGGTGCTTTTCTATAGTAAGTTTTGTTGGATCCTCATCTTTTATTAGTTTGGATTGTGTTTGGTGTTTTCTATTTATTTTCTTCTTAAAAGTGGAAGCTCTGATTCATTGATTTCACACAGACAAGAGACATTAGATTGGTTTTGCAGCTTGCTGGGTATTGTCTAAGAAACACAGATTTTAAGTTTTGTTTTTATACCATATACTCCCTCTGTTTCAAATTGTTGTATGTTTTAGAATTTTCACACTAATTAAGAAAACATATAAAATTTAAGTTTCCAATGCATAGTTTTCCTTAGTTAATCATTCCCTATAATTTTTAACCAATAGTATTTTACTAAAAACTTTGAAATTTGCAATTTACCATTAATTAACACATTGAAAATGTAAAAAATGTATCTTTTTGAAACGAAATTTTTTTCTAAAACATGGATCTTTTTGTAACGGAGGGAGTATAATATATTATTATAATCACAATACCTTCTTCTCTTACTTTTAAACCTTAAACATAATGTCTCCAAAAGTCAACGTCTTATAAATATGTACTTCATCATCTACATCCTAGATTTGAATGGTGTAATAGGTATGCTGTAGAATAGTATTACCAACTGCTATTTGTAGTCCATAGCATTTAGTACTCAAGGACTTGGTGTTGGTGAACATCTTCATCTACCTATATACCACTTGAGTTGGTGAAACAGCTTCAAAAAGAGTAATAGTTTAAGGAGTTGTGGGTTTAGGGCACGCTAATGAACTAGGAGACAACGATACTCTGCACCAGTCCATGTTTACTTATTTCATTAAATCAAAAAGACACTCCCAAGCCTTTATAAGACGTGAAACTCGTTGCCTTCGTCTATAACTAGGAGAAGGAAAAGAGGCATGAACAATACGATATTGTCAAATTACACCAGAAAAATGTTAATATATGGGTCACACTCACCTGCAACGTTATATGAGGTTTTAAAAAGATTTAAACGAGATTATCTGGATGTTTTGACTCCGTTAGCATCTACTAATAACTAAGCAGCATACAAATAGTTAGTTTTGTAATATTAAACTTCAGATATGTGGAAATTAAGATTAGGAAAATGGTTGCGTCAAACTCTGCCGAATCTCTTTACAGTCACATGACACGTGACATACAGCTTCTCGTATTACTCTTTTCTTATGTTCTCAAAAAAATTCTGAAGAACGTTTTTCCCACATAAACGGATTTAAACGAAAGGATTTCTTTAAAATATTTTTCTTAAGTCGGTTTAAGTGTTCTAAAATTTGATCTAAACGTTTTTAATTAATAATTAATTATAAAGCACTTAATTACGCTCATCAATTTCTAAAACATTGTTATTTTCATTTTTTTTCTTGGTGCTTGTTGTAAAAAAAATAAGATTTGAATAAAAAATAATTAGTATTTAAAAATGTGAAGACATGATGCTACTCACCATTGCTTTCAAATGGTTTGAAGAATTGTTTTCTCAAGTCTTTAAAATCAATAGGTTAGTACAAGGGGTTAGTATCACATTTTTAATAGCTTGAAGGTTTTCTATAAACGATTTATATGTTTGTTTTTTCCTCAGATTAGATTGAAGTTGTCAGATCGTAAGTTTCACATCGCGAAACAGTGGGTTGAAATAAGTGGTTAAGATAATGGAAAAATAATTGTACTAACATTTTCGTGAGTCATGACCACGTCCAGTGAACATTACAGTCAGTACTTCTAACAAGAAAAGTTAAATCTGTACGAAAGAGTTGGTCGTTAGATTTAACCTTTGAACGTACATAGTAGACATTATTGGACGTTCAATGTTAAATTGTAAGGGTTCCGTCTGATTTATTTTAGGTTTTTATTTGCAAGTAAAACAACAAACAAGAATGATATTTTCTTATATCTTCATAATGTCATCTACCGTTTATTTTAAAACAAAAAGGCATAATATATATATATATATATAGTTGTTGGAAAAGTAAGAGATCGTAAAACAAAACAAGTTTTGAGATCAGATTATTTAAATGTAACAAAACAAGATTGTTTAAAGATAACAAAACAATTTTAGTGATTAGGACTTGTGGCCTAATGGTCTGTGTTAGTGGTGGTGTTTTGCCATTATATTTATACCAGTCAAAATGCTTATTTATATATATATATTAATTCCCTTAAATCTTGACATATTGATAATATGTATTGGAGGGTTATATGAGTATATCCGATTACACTTTCAAATTTTATACATATGCGGTCGGTATCACTGGAACTCATAGATTAGTTGATTGTCTTTTATCGTAGGACACTGTAATTAATTCCAATAAAAGAACATGAAAATATTTGAGAGCAACGCTCTTTATATACAAAAAGGAATATTAGTTGTAGGTATCTTTAGCATAAAATATATCTAAGATGAGACGAATAGTCACAAATCATTTACAAATAAATACAGACAAATTCAGATATTTTAGAAATAATTATGTTTTAATAACCAAACTAATTATTTTATTTATTTTAATGTATTTAATTTTAAACTTTTACTCATTTTAATACTTAAACTATACTTTTAAATAAAAAAATATTAATATTTTTAACAAAATTTGAAGAAATCTCTAAAATTCAAAACAAGTCTTAAACATTCTTAATTTTGATTTATGTTTTAGTAGTAAAAGTAACTAAATTTTGGATAATCTTGGAATTCATATTAGTTTTTTTTACTTTTTTTTTTTAAAATTTAGTATATTTTTAAGTTTAATTAATTTATTTATTTATTCATAACTAAAATTTTCTAAATTCTAAAATTTTATATAAAAATTATTTATTCGATTCTTAAATGTAAAATAAAATTGAAATTTATAAGATTTGTTTTGAATTTAAGAAATTTTAATTTTTTCATTTGAAAATTATTAATATTTTTGATTAAAAAACATAGTTTAGTTTCAAATGATTACAGTTTTGAAAATAAATGTATAAAATGGAAAAAAAAATTAAAGATTAAACCGAATTGAAAAATAAAATTTAGATACTAAGTTAGGTGGATATATTTATGAAATTTTACTTATGTTTCATTGTAGGCACATTACCTTTTTATTGGTTTGACCAATAAAATAAAAACCCGCCGGTGTTGGTGGTGAGAAGCATGTTGCATGAGGAAATGAGAGATTAGGCTGAATACACTGCACGTTCCATCTGTGATTGGACTTTGGACCACCATGTGACATTTGAGTACTCTCTTTCATTTTCATTTCCTTTTCTTTCAACGTTTCATGGTTGATAGTTTTTTTTTACTGAATTAGTAGTAGAAAAATTAGTTTTGTTTAGATTAAGAATATATTATTTGATTTGAATTTTTCCTTTTCAAATTATAGGAATATATATTTCCGTTTGGTACAAAACTCGTTTTAGGCAGCTATTTCAAAATATTCACATAACCATTTGATTTTAATATTATAATGTAATAAAATAAGAATTTGTTGTCATGTTGAATTCTTTTAACGGTTAAAATATCGTAATTATATATTAAAATTATGAAAAAATTATATAAACGATTCGACAACTGGTAATATTATATGTTTGATTTCTTTAGCTTTCGGTTTCTTTTACTATTATTCGGTTTCAGTTTTGTATGGTATAGATCGATTTAAAAGTTTTTTGATCGATTTAAAATTTCAATCCTACATTTTATTACATTTGTCTGTATTTAAGTTAATACATCTGGATATATTAATAATTATTTATCAAAATGAGGAAACTATAATTACTCAACTCCTGGAAGACACTGATCAAATGATTTCTAAATAGAAATCAAACCAAATATACATAAACAGACATATAGTTACATGAATACGTGTATATGAATGAGTTTGTGTGAACAAAAAAACACTTTTGTTGCAGAAAATGTTGGGAAGAGAATTTGTCGGGCGACACACTATTGCCCAGATCAATTATTTACATCAAATAATGCCACAGTGACATTATTAATCAGTGTTCAAAAGTTTACAGAAGCCTGATGCTGAAACCAAATTAACAACTTCATGGCACGGCTAACCAAACAGCTAGCAAACAAAACCGGAACATTTTATAATCAGGAGTGCATTATTCATGTGACACAAAAAGTTGAACGTGATAATATAAATGATCGACAAACATTTTGAGCAAATTCAAACTTTATTATTATGAACTGGCTTCTTTAGGCATGATAACAATCTGTCATGTTCCATAAGTGTTGCGTCGATTTTCTATCGATTAAAGTTAACAGGTCAATCAATTTTTTTATTTTTGATAACATTAGCCCTGAAAGACACTCTCTATAACGAACTTCTAAAACACTTTTAAAACATTAACCCTAAACGACTCTCGCTCAAATAAATAATGGGTAATAAACGTTAACCCTAAAAATCTTTTAGGGTTAAATCTTTGTTTTTCGAATAATTTTTTTAAGAAAATAGTGAGAGTAATTGGTTAAAAGAGTTGTGGTACTTGGGAAAGTATCATAGTGGCAACCAAGAGCTCTTGGTCTAGTGGTAAAGGAACTCCAGCTGGAGTGCCCGCCCTGGGTTCGAGTCGCCTTGGCCACCTTCCCGCCTATAACCGTGCGTGCCCGGATGGAAGGCCTCGTGGGGATTAGTCTGGGCTTACCGCCTGGGACCCCCCACGGTTATCAAAAAAAAAAAAAAAAAAAAAAAAGTATCATAGTGGCAACAATGAAAACAACATATTGATTATATAGTGCGATTATGGTCCAATTAATTGCACTCGTCTTTCCGTACCAACTCACAGCTATTTCCTTTTCACTATTTCCAATCACATATACATATATCTAGATATCTATGTAGATATATATTCTGAGATATTTCCTATATGCTTATATCGCGATGAAAAATAACATATTGGCTTGCCAAATGACATCTTTATAAAAATGGAAAAAATTACTCGAATCATATTCAATTTATTTTTATCAACATTTAATTCCAGTATATTTGTGAATACTATGCAACTAGGTAATAACATTCACACCACACGATTTTTTTATATAAAATACTCTCTCTGTTTCACTATAATACATGTTTTAGAAAAATGATTTGTTTCATAAAGATATATATTTTTTATGTTTTCTATAAGAATATTGCAAACTTCAAGAAAATTAATTGACTTTATTGAGTTACTATTGGTCAAAAATTATTGAAAACTGAAAATTACAGAAATCAATACATTTAATATAGTGATTTAATGTGTTTTCTTAATATGTGTGAAAACTCCAAAAAATCTATTTTTAAGAAACAGAGGGAATAGTTTTTTTAGAAAATTAATAATAAGAAAATATTTTTTAATGATTTAATCAAATTAAAATTGTCAAGAAGTTATTTTTTTCAAATTCAAGTATGATACATATTTATAAAATCTTAAAATTATTTATGCATTTTTATGATATATAGTGTAATGTAAATGATAATATATATATATATATATATATATATTTTAATTTGAACATCCATTAATTGAGACTTCTTACTTATATGATTTTGTGATCATTTATATTTTGTTATGATAAAAAATTTAAAGCATGGTCACAAAATTTTCAGTGTGCAACTTTGAACACATTTAGTAATGTATAATCATTTTAAAAGTTTAAATATAATATATACGAATTTTTTTTTTTAAATATAGTTAGTATGATTATTTACTTTATCTTAATAATATAAAATTAAACAAAAAATGATAGAGGATACGCAAATTGTTATGAAATCTTTATTATTTAAAATTAATATATATATATATGTATATATATATATATTAATCACTTTATGTAATTTTATATATTTTATTTAAAAAAAGAAAGAAGAGTATTTTTATAAATTACTAATTAATGTTTTGTCCAAGATTATTAGTTAAGTTTATGGTTAGTTTAATGAGAATTATAATATATGTTTAGATAAACCAATTTATTTTTTAAAAGCTTTAAAAATTATTATAATGATGACATATATCATAACTCATACGTTATATTGTTTTTCAATTAATATATAAAATATGAATCCTACAAATTTCTAGAGATTATGGGATAAGAAGATGATTTTTATGAGAAAAATGAAGGCGCAAAATACTTGAGTACAATAAGAATTTCACATATTGAGTATAATAAATGCTACTTGCTGTACTTTATTTGTTCTTATAGTTAGTATTTTATATAATTATCACCATATATCTAATGTTATATATATATTTTAACTAATTATTACAACGTAATTACTAGCATATTCTGTTCACACTGATTACTTTTACAATCCATTCTCTAATTTTTTTAAATTCATCATTCATTCAAGGAAAAAAGTTTGTCACCTACACGAAGTCTACCCTAATATAGTGGAAATCATCCAATGTTTCAAAATATGTTAATAATTACACAATGTTTATGTTAATACATGCCACATATACGAAGTAAATGATTATATGGTGGAACATCAAAATCGGGTTTAATTGATTTTATGAAAAGTTAATTGGGTCAAACTGTAATTAATCAAAAACTTTAATTCAAAGCTAAAAACTAAGTTTAAAAAAAAATTATGTACATTAAATTTTGATTGGGTAAAAATTAAAGAAATAGTTGACAACAAAAATAATACATATATAATTGAAATTTAATATATTTTAATATGTATGAAAACTTTAAAAATATGAAAACCATAACTTTGATATAGTCGATCATATTAATTTTCAATATAAAATTTTTACGGAATTCATATTTTGGGGTTTTAAATTGAAAATGAATTTTGGTTAACGGATTGTAAATATATTAAAAGGTGAATTATTTTAGAAGTCAAAGAAAATGAATGCTACATAAGTTTTAATATCATAATATATCAATATTATGTTTACATAATATTTACAAAAAGAAATGTTGATGTTGACAAAAAAAATCAAATATACATACATATATACATATAACAAACACATAATTTTTTATGTAAACATCATGTCATTTTAGGATCTATAGGTAAGATTATAATTTAGTATTCGTAAACAGTGTGTCAAATTACCGTAATATATTAAAAAGAAAAAAATTATAATGTTTATGTATGTTTTATCATTCTAATTATTGATACGAGTAATATATTTGTAATTGATATTTTATAATTTTATGATGTTAATTGTAAGTGTTATGAGATGTATCATTTATTTTCTTTGACTTCTAAAATAATTCATTTTGTTAATTTATTTACAATCCGTCAACCACAATTTATTTCTAATTTCAAACCCCAAAATATGAATTCCTTAAAAGTTTTATATTGGAAATTAATATGATCGACTATATCAAATTTTTTTTTTTTCATATTTTTAAAGTTTTCATACATATTATATATATTAAATTTCAATTATAAATGTATTATTTTTGTTTTCAACTATTTTCTTTAATTTTTACTCAATCAAAATTTAATATATAGAATTAATTTTTCTAAAACTTAGTTTTTTGGTTTTAAGTTTAATTTTCTGATTAATTACAATTTGACCTCATTAATTTTTCATAAAATTAATTAAACCCGATTTTGATGTTCCTACCATATAATCATTTACATCGTATATGTGACATGTATTAACATAAATATCATGTAATTATTAACATATTTTGAAACATTTGATGGTTTACATTATATTAGGGTAGATTTGATGTAGCTGACAAATTTTTTTCCTTCATTCATATACTGTATATATATCATAGTCTCCAACTCTTCTGATATTCTATTTCATGCATAGTACTGTTAAAATAGTCACCAATTGAAACTCTTGGCAAATGTAGGATTCACACTACCTAACTTTGGTAGGGTTGTAAGAATCGATGTACAACGAATAAAAAAGTCACACGAGATGATAAAATGAGACGCGATTAACGAAGATAAGATTATTTTATAATAATGCTAAAATACATTAATAACGAGATCGAGAAACAACGTCGTTTTGTAGAAGAATAAGAGAAGAGGAAGAAGGACAACGAGCCACTTGCACTCGCGTAGGGACGCAACATAAAGCCGTACGTGCGTGACTATGAGATGTGGTCTCTCCATCTCTCTTGTCTTGTCCAATACAATGGCCCAGAGAGGATTGGCTACGTTTGTAAATATTCAGAAAATGTATGGGTAGTGTAGTGTTTTTCTTTTTCTTGACAGGTCTTCACATTTACATTACGTGATCACGACGACTTCTCGTGTCGAGATTCAGGCTCTCAATAGAAGAAGGTGTAGGACGAGATGGGTAATATTATCATTTTTTTAGATATAGCTTATCGGCTAATCTGGTTAGTCTAAAAAAAACGCATTTAAGGCCATATTGTTAGACCGAATTTGAAAGATTTTCCGACAAATATTGGAAAATAGCTAAAACGTCTATTAGTACTTAACTATCGTATAAATTGCATAGACTGAAATGTATTAGTGGTAGTTTTATGAAAGAAGAATAATCATTATTGAAGAAGGCCATGTAGATCTTGATTATGTATCAGATTAGACAAGTTGTTAGGCAACATTTGTTAGGAGCTCCATGTCTCGAAAGAAAAGTCGACGATAGTATCGTTATCACCATCACAGGTTAGGCATGTTACATGTTTATAATAACTATATAGTACTTAAAATTAAATAAATGTAGCAGTATAACATGGTACGAGTTATAAAATAGTTTGGTTAGTGGGACCCCACGTTGTCTGAATAACTTACAAACGTACCCCGGGGATTTTGACTGTAAATAATCATGAGAATTTAGGGTCGTCGGACTCAAGTTTTCAACTGATAATATATCACACTTAAAATATAAAGAATCATTTAAAAACGAATTAAACTTACAATAGTAACGTTTCTTAGGGCATGTTTGTTGGGTTTGTGTGAGCCAATGTCCAACTCTTTATTGTCTGATTAGTACGATATTATCCACTTTGGGCCTACTAGCAAGCCCGCATGGATTTACTTTTTGATTCCTTCCCAAAAGGTCTCGTACTAATTATAGTTGGACTTCTATTTATATATTAGACACTTCTTGTCTAAACTTCCAATGTGGAACTTTGTTTGATCTCACATTCTCCCCCTCAAACTAAGGATACACTCATCTCGTGTCTTTCTCCTTTTAGCGATTCATCTTGGCACCATCTTATCTTGTACCAGCAATCGCAGGGTTTCCTTTGAGAATGTTTCTCCCACAACATCACAGGTTCCATGATCTTTTGACTAATTCTGCCACATACCTCATTCTCTTCCAAATTGAAGGGTCTCATTCTTCCTTAAGGGTATTTTGGTCTTCTTGCAGATCGTCGTCAAACCGCTCTGATACCAATTGTTGGGTTTGTGTAAGCCCATGTCCAACTCTTTATTGTCTGATTAGTAAGATATTGTCCACTTTGGGCCTACTAGCAAGTCCGCATGGATTTATTTTTGGATTCCTTCCCAAAAGGCCTCGTACTAATTATAGTTGGATTTCTATTTATATATTAGACACTTCTTGTCTAAACTTCCAATGTGGGACTTTGTTTGATCTCACAATGTTTATTGTAGGTTTCTTAACATGAAATTCTTAGTTTTTCTAAGAGATGTTTCTTAACTTTAACTAAGAAAATTTAAGAACCGTTTCTTAAATAAGAGACCTAAGAGACGTCTCTTAATAGAAAAATTTAAAAAAAAAAAAAACGTAAAATTATAAGTTAAGAACTCCGCCTAAGAGACCGTGGATAAACATGGCTTTCGTTTCTTACGTTTCATTTTTAGTGTATGTCCTTATCCAAACATTCATACTTTTAACCTAACTAGTTTTTTTTTTTGAAACTATTAACCTAACTAGTTTTTATTTGTTTTATTCATGTCGTAGTCAACTTCACTAATGTAAACTTAGAACTGATAGTTTTGGGGTTTTCAAACCTTTCCTTTTCTTTCTGTGTTAGCGTGTTTGAATTTTTTTTTGTCTGATCGTGTTTGAATTTTATCTTGTATTATAATAAAATTTAAAAACATTCCCATCGATACTTTTATAAAATTTACAACAATAATGATTATTTTTATGATTGTTCGAAAGCTTGAAAAATTTATGAAAACTATCTCACTTAAGATATAGTTTTAAAGAGTTAAAATATTTCTACATTAGTCCACTATTTTATATTTAAAATTATTATTTACTAGAACCCATTGAAATAATAGTGCGGAACGTATGACAAAATTTAGAACTTCAAACAAAATTCCAGTTTGCACCATGTCAACTTTACATTGATTAATGATTGTTATTTAACTAACATATATATAAAATACATAAAAATACAATGGCGGACAGGTTTTCATGAAGTGTTTGGAATCAGTCGGCCTATGTAGTTCATATAGATATAGATTGGAAGTTATCCGTTTGTTTGGAAAATCTTAATTGAATCTGTTTAAGCTAATGACAAAAAATTATATAATTTTTATATTGTTTTGAAGTGACTTACATTTCAAAATAATACTCTTTTTATTATAAAAAATTAATGTTTTAGAAAAAAATATTTGTTTTATTTTTTTTTTACATTTTCAATATACTTTTCACTAATTAATATTCTCTCTGCTTTAAATTAGTTTCCGTTTTAAAGTTTTATACACCAATTCAAAAACTAGTGAAATGTTAAAATTTACATGACCATTAGAATTTCATAACATTTATTGTTTATCAATCTAATTAGGGTTAAAAGATAAATTAATAGAAATAATTACATTAATATCATAAAAAGATATTTATTTTGTGATAAATTTTTTATGCTAGAACGATATTTAATTTGAAACGGATGAGGTAATGTTAAATTGAAAACTTCAACAAAATTATTATTGTTATATTTCTATTTGGTAAAGTTTATGAAAAATAATTAAACATAAAAAATAATATATTTATAACTAAAATTTAATATATTTCATTAATATATATGAAAATTTTAAAACATGTATATTTTTGAAACATAAAAACTATATAATGACACAATGATCATACTTTCATATGCCACATAATTTGTTTTATTTTTTCTTATGTAACTAACAAGTATGTTGACTAAAATAAGGGTAAAAAATTAAACAACTTAAAAATGGATAAAAAAAATGCAAAAACAAAAGAAATGGAAGTGTCTTGGATCCTTCAACTATCAACTCTATCTCTCTCTCATATGGGCGCTCGAATATTATAACACAAATACCCTCTTCAATGTTCGTAATTACACTATATGCCACCACCGTAAAAAAAAACGAAAACAAAACAAAGTTAATCGTACAAGGGAAGAGACAGACATGAGCAGAAGAAGAACAAGGACAAGCTTATCGAGCCCAAGAGGAAGACAGAACAAGGATAAATCTGAGATTTTGCTCGAACAAATTTCACTCGAATAGAGAGAGAGAGAGAGAGAGAGACAAGCTCGTGAGTAGAAAGAAAAATCTAATCTTTCCTCTTGTTTCCTGGATCAGATCGGAAAAGCTACAAGCTTTGAAGATTCCCTTTCTCGAATCTCTGTGATGTTCTCTCCACCTGAGGTTTGATGCTTGAAGCTGCGACTACTCTGCATCAGATTCCCTTGTTTACTGAATTGAAGCTAAGCTAGCTTAAGGCGTAGATATGTTTAGATACGTTGGTTCGTCATGCTTTCCATAGATTCTCTCGAGATATTCTTGTGGAAAAGTCTGAATCTTTATTGGAAAAAAGAGGTTTTTTGAAAAAGGGTCGGATCGATTTGGAGTAGAGAGATGGATGAAGTGGCTGCTCCGATGTTCATTCACCAATCGCTTTCTCCTATGGGGAGAAAACGCAACCTTTATCACCAGATGCAGAATCGCTCTGTTCCATCTCAGCCTCAGCGTAGAGACGAGTGGAACTCTAACATGTGGGATTGGGATAACCGGAGATTCGAAGCTAAACCGGTGGACGCGGAGGTTCTTCGGCTTGGGAACGAGGTACAGTTTGGTTTGACTTCACGGAAGGTGGGAGAAGAAAGGGGGCTTGATCTGAATCTTGGAAGCTGTGTAAACGCCGTGGAGGAAGAGACCACGCAGGCAGCTAGACCAAGCAAGAAGGTTCGGTCTGGATCTCCGGGAAGCGGTGGGAGCTATCCGGTTTGTCAGGTGGACAATTGTAGTCAAGATTTGACTCATGGTAAGGATTACCATAGAAGGCATAAAGTGTGTGAAGTTCATAGCAAAGCTACTAAAGCTCTTGTTGGGAAACAGATGCAGAGGTTCTGCCAACAGTGCAGCAGGTAGAAATTAATCAAATTTTGTGGGAATGCTTTACCTGTTTACCGAATCAGGCTTTAAGATGAGTTTCTTTTTGCAGGTTTCATCTTCTTTCTGAGTTTGATGAGGGGAAAAGAAGTTGTAGGCGTAGGTTGGCTGGCCACAACCGACGTAGGAGGAAAACAACTCAGCCTGAGGAGATTGCTTCTGGTGTTGTGGTTCCAGGGAACCGTGATAGTACCTCTAATGCCAATATGGATCTTATGGCTTTGTTAACAGCCTTAGCTTGTGCACAAGGTACTAAGTTTGCGACTATGCAGGAGCTTTTTCTGGTTCTAAGTGTTCTTGTTTTATTAATAGGTTTGTGGTCTGTGGTTTGCAGGTAAGAACGAGGTAAAGCCAATGGGGTCTCCAGCTGTGCCTCAAAGAGAGCAGCTTCTTCAGATACTTAACAAGATAAATGCATTGCCTTTGCCTATGGATCTCGTCTCTAAGCTCAACAATATTGGAAGTTTAGCCAGGAAAAATACTGATCACCCAGTGGTGGTGAACCCTCAAAATGATGTGAACGGGGCTTCTCCTTCCACCATGGATTTGCTTGCTGTTCTTTCCGAAACGTTAGGCTCATCTTCACCTGATACACTAGCCATATTGTCTCAAGGTGGGTTTGGTACCAAAGACAATGACAAGGCTAAGTTATCTTCTTATGACCACGGTGCTGCCACCAATTTGGAAAAGAGAACTGTTGGTGGGGAGAGAAGCAGTAGCAGTAACCAATCTCCTTCTCAGGATTCTGCTCAAGATACTAGGTCTAGCTTGTCTCTACAACTATTCACCTCCTCACCCGAGGATGAGAGTCGACCAGCCGCGGCATCCACGAGAAAGTATTATTCGTCTGCCAGCAGTAACCCTGTGGAGGATAGATCTCCATCTTCATCCCCTGTCATGCAAGAGTTATTCCCATTGCAGAGGTCCCCTGAAACCATGAGGTCTAAGAATCACAATAACACAAGCCCCGTGAGGACTGGGGGTTGCTTGCCTCTTGAGCTCTTTGGTGCATCAAATAGAGGAGCTGCAAATACTAACTTTAAAGTATTCGGGCAACAGTGTGGTTATGCGTCTTCTGGTTCT
Source organism: Moricandia moricandioides (assembly GCA_905132885.1). Taxonomy (NCBI): domain Eukaryota; kingdom Viridiplantae; phylum Streptophyta; class Magnoliopsida; order Brassicales; family Brassicaceae; genus Moricandia; species Moricandia moricandioides. The sequence continues at coordinate 53,210 of CAJHQQ010001658.1, forward strand.
GATTACTCTCCTCCTAGCTTAAACTCTGATGATCAGGTTTGCAGCTTGTAAACTCCTCTTTAGCATCTCTATTTATATGTAGAGGAAACAAGCCGCTTATGATTTTTATTTTGTATGGCATGCAAACAGGACCGCACTGGAAAGATAGTCTTCAAACTACTTGATAAAGATCCAAGTCAGCTCCCTGGAACGTTACGAACTGAGGTGATAATTTTGGGGAATTATGTAGAATTTCTGAAATATAAAGTCATTGGTTGCTTCCTTTGAATACTCATAGTGATTCTCTCTTCCTTTTATTACAGATCTATAACTGGCTGTCGAACATTCCATCAGAAATGGAGAGTTATATAAGGCCTGGCTGTGTTGTTCTATCTGTCTATGTAGCCATGTCACCTGCGGCTTGGGAACAAGTGAGTGGAAATATTTAAGTGTGTTTGTTAATTGAACTATATTACGCTATGTGCAGCAGCTTAGGAACATCTTGTGATATTTTTTTTTCAGCTCGAGCAAAACTTGCTGCAACGGGTTGCTGTTATGTTACAAGATTCCCATTTAGGTTTTTGGAGAAACACGGGGTTTATAGTGAACACAGGCAGACAGCTCGCTTCACACAAAAATGGTGAGTGCTCATGAGCTTGTTTTTGTATATTACGTTTAATATTTTAATTTTATGTCAATAATGATCATAACATGTCATTTGGTTACAGGTCGAATTCGTTGTAGCAAATCTTGGAGAACTTGGAATTCACCAGAGCTCATCTCAGTTTCGCCTGTAGCTGTTGTAGCGGGTGAAGAAACAAGTTTGGTAGTCAGAGGTAGAAGCTTGACTAATGATGGGATCAGGTAAACTTTATTCACCTCAAAAGTTTCATCATTTCTTTGTCTTTTTTTTTCTTTTACAGTTCTAACCTTTACTATGATCTTGCTTCCAGTATACGTTGCACACATATGGGTAGCTACATGTCAATGGAGGCAACGGGGGCAGCGTGTAAACGAGCCATATTTGACGAGTTGAGTGTCAAATGTTTCAGAGTCAACAACGCACAACCTGGTTTTCTTGGACGTTGTTTCATTGAGGTATATTACTTTATATAACTGAACTTAACAGCGTTCTTTGTCAATCTATAGATGTTTAAAGTCTTACTTTGTGTTTATGTACAGGTGGAGAATGGGTTTAGGGGTGACAGTTTCCCATTGATAATTGCCAGTGCATCCATCTGTAAAGAGTTGAATCGCCTGGAAGAAGAGTTTTATCCCTCGGATCCCCGTCCCACATCAAGAGAAGAGACTCTGTGCTTCTTGAACGAGCTTGGTTGGCTTTTCCAGAAGAACCAGACGACTGAGCCTCATGAACAATCCAACTTTTCTCTTTCCCGCTTCAAATTTCTGCTCGTCTGTTCTGTTGAAAGAGACTACTGCGCTCTCATCAGAACACTCCTCGACATGTTGGTAGAGAGAAATGTAGTGAATGATGAGCTGAATAAAGAAGCACTGGATATGCTCGCCGAGATTCAGTTGCTGAACCGTGCTGTTAAGAGGAAAAGCACAAAGATGGTCGAAATACTCATTCATTACTCTGTTAATCCCACGGCAGCTCTAGGTTCCTCCAAAAAGTTTGTGTTCTTACCCAATGTAACTGGACCTGGCGGTATCACACCTTTACATTTAGCTGCTTGTACATCTGGTTCAGATGATATGGTTGATCTTCTCACCAATGATCCACAAGAGGTATCTTTCTTTCTCTTCCTCTCACCAAAAAAATCCTTTATAACTGATAAAATCTGTTTTCAAACTGTTTCAGATCGGATTATCGAGCTGGAACTCTCTCTGCGATGCAGCAGGGCAAACTCCACACAGCTACGCTGCAATGAGGAATAACGATACATATAACTCCTTGGTGGCTCGTAAACTTGCAGACAAAAGAAACAAGCAAGTCTCACTTAACATGGAGAGCGAGATTGTTGTTGACCCGTTGGGTCTGAGCAGGAGATTAAGTTCAGAGATGAACAAGTCGTCATGTGCAACGTGTGCAACGGTGGCTCTAAAGTATAGGAGGAAAGCCTCAGGTTCACACCGCTTGTTCCCAACTCCTATTATTCACTCAATGCTTGCGGTTGCGACTGTATGCGTTTGCGTCTGCGTTTTCATGCATGCTTTCCCTATCGTCCGACAAGGATCTCACTTCAGTTGGGGAGGTTTGGATTATGGCTCCATCTAGGAGAGAACAAGAAGTAAATTATATACTTAATTCTTTTGGCTTCACAAAAAAGAAAAAGAAAAGACTTTACTACGGTTAATGGAAAGCTCATGAGGCTTGACTGTGAGTCTGCAAGAACGACCAAATGGAGAGTTTCACGGTCGGCGTCGGGAGTTTTTTTTTGGTTTCTGTTTTCAGTTATATACTTTGGTTGGCTAATTCTATTGTGTATTTCTGTGTATTTCCTACTTAATTATTATTATTTTGACTAAAATATAGTATCCTCTTCATATACGAAGCAGTTATTTTACTTTTTTTTCTTGCATTTTTTGGTTCTTTGTATTTGTAAATTTGTACTTTGTACAAGTGGTCTTATGTTATTGTAACCTTAGTTTTCCTTTATACTTTGTCCTCATTTCAAAGGATGTGTTTATTTTCACTTACTATTCTTTCTGCTTCTTTCCTTATTCGTTTGATATTGCACTACTTTCCAAAAATGTTTATTTTAGTAATCCTTGTTTTTTTCTCTACGTGTGCACTACTACCTATTAAAGGTGATGAGAAGATTGTACTGGAGATCATTATATATTCACTCTGATAATAATAAGTTATGGATATATACAATTTATAGAAAGAATGATCATGCAATTACTTAATCTAATTTGCTAAACCATTTACTATGTAAAAGCTATGTATAAGGAAGATGGGTGGAAACCAAGAGAGGAGGAAGCAAGCAATGATAGATTGATCAGAGGAATCTAGTCAGATAGATCCCAAAAGGCCATAACAGGTTAAGGATTCTCCCACGTGGATTATCAAGCTTCTGAAACATCACAACTCACTAAATCTTTAATTTGAGTATTGGGTTACAAGTAAAGGATTCTTGAGTTAGTGTGATTCAATAGGACATCGTTAGGCTGATTTAAAATCTGAGTGGTGGGTCTCATTTCTCACTATTTATTTGAATGGGAGTTACATTTGAGGTGTCACTCTTTTCCAAGATGCTCTACTAATATTATTAGGTAATCAGCTTTTTTGGCTTTCTTTCTTTCTTTCTTTTTATTTAATGTAACATTTAAAAGTCAAATAATTACAAATAAAGTTAATGCCAAATAGTTGTTAACACAATTTCATGTTTTCAAACACATCGAAAATGTTAGATGCGTTTAGTTAATTAGTTTAGTTAGAGTGTCCTGTCCATAAGATAATGTACTTAAAATCTTGAATAATTTGATGAACAAAGCACACAAACATCATATATTAACATTGCTTATATATCCAAACTAATTAAACAATACACATTATTCTTAATTATTTGTTTCCGCAAATTTAATTAAAATAATATTATCCCTCTCTCACCCATCCCAATAAACATCAACTCTCCATTCTATATGTACTTTCACACAGCCACACAATCATTTTCATTCACATAAACACTCATGATCAGTAAAACTACCCTCCTCTGACACGTGGAATTACCCTAGCAACACCTCCATTTCCTCCTCCTCCGCGGCCGCCACCACCACCGCCTCTAGTCACACCGTCCAAAATAGCTTCACCAACACCTTCACCGAGACCTTCCATTATACCACCAAGAAAATCAATCACAACCTGCGACGCTACCCTTGCCGCCGTTCCCAAAACCGCCGGAGACTTATCCCTTCCTTTGTGTCCGTTTGCACGGAGGCCGTTCACGGCGGCGTCCTTGGCGCAGACGGCATGCAAGTGGTAGTCGCAAACGGTGCAACGGTAAACCCTGCCGACTCGCTTACCTCTCTTGCACTCACCGCAGAGGAATCCCCCGGAGTGGTCTCCGCCGGTTTTGTTGGCGGAGGAAGAGGAGGAGGGGAGGAGTTGGAGAGGGTGGTGGTGGAGAGAGGAGGAGGAGAGGGAAGGAGATAGCATGGCGCAGCCAGGATGCATCTGGAAACTGCAAGCTTTGCATCTAAAAGTGTAACCTTTTGGTGATCTTCCACACACGTCGCATTTCGATTTCATTATTCCTCCTTTCGCTGTTATTCAACATCAACACATTAATGAAAACTCTTAGCAAATAAAAACATAAAATGAAAGATAAACAAGAATATTTCATCACTCGAAAGTATAACCTAAAAAAAGTATAACCTACTAACTTGACACCTAATTATTATCTCTTTTTTTATATGCCTTTAGATTTATGTAGTCGGTTTCGAATGGAATGCACTAAATGCTACATAATGGACTAGTCCAAAATCGTATCCCATTATCTGATCCAAATTTAAAATACTTTCCAACTAATATCCGGAGGTGAATTGATTATCTGTTATAATCTATCATATTAACCACATGTTTACTAACCAAATAGTGATAATTTAGTTCGTAAGAGAAATTAAATCTTTGACTGATATAAGTATACACTGAACCACAAAAGATTACTACTAAATTACCACCATTTAGTTTCTAATTATTCTCTTTATTAGTAACCGTTAAATGCATAATTATAATTGTAGAGTCCATGTTGTCGAGAAAACAATTTTACGAAGGCTAACCATTATGTTCTCCATGTATATTCTAACTAGAAAAAAAAAAATATACGTTCTACTACTTTGTATTTAAATAAGTATTTGTCATTAGTGACTCCATTCTAATTCCACAACGATTTTTTCAAGTTAAATTTTGAAGTTTGCAATCTTTTAGAAAGCTTATTATTATATACTATAAAGAAAGCATTTTATATATGTTGTTCAACGTAGCCAATATTTAGTTCTGAATTTTGATACCCACTAAACCCAATAATTATTTTGTTTAAAGCAAAGCATTATTATTCTATATAAAGCAATCAATATAAAGTCGAGGCGTTATAGTGGTGTGAGTCTAATACTTGGTCCGAATCTGAAAAAACAAACAATAGAACGGATATAACGTAACACGAAAAAGAAAAACGTATGTAAAGGTAAAACCGACCAAGTAGAGCCATTTCCAAAATGAGTCAGATATACATAAAAAAACACTACATTTTATTCAATAATTGTTCCGACAAAAAAGAAAGCATTTGAAGAGGAGATAGGTAAAAGAAACGTACCGGGCTTGGCAAAGAAGAGAAGCTGATGCTGGTAATGAAAAGGATGTGACTTAAGTACAGGAGGAGCCGAAGCACAAAACTCATGGAGCTGATAATCGCACTCTTGGCACACATACCTAACCCCAGCTCCTTCTTCTTTGCACCCTGCGCACGTGTAGATATCAGGCAAGTCGACTTTGACCAGCACGTGTCGGGGATGTCCGAAATGGACCATCTCTTCCCCTCTCATAAGCTGAGGAGATACCGGGAACTCTACTGACCTTGATCGAGGCGGTTTTCTGTTAAGATCATTAGTGCTACGTACCACGGCTGTAGCGTTTGAGGCAGAACGTCTGATAGCTACGGCTGCGGCGGCGACAGCAGAGTTGTTTGTGGAATTGGAATTGATGACTATGGATTTGCTTCTTATCATTCTTCTTTTGAAAAATGAAAACCTTGAGTTGGTGGTGGAAGTTATGATTGATTGGTCAGGGTCGGAGTGGTGATTTTTTGGGGGTTTATTTTTCACAATTGGAGTGGTGAAATTAGGTGGAGGTGAGAGTTTATTTATGGTGGAAGAATATTGTAAAACTGTTTTGATACCATAGATACAGGTTTTCCTAAAGAGACAAGTGTGTAGTTTTGCTTTAGGGTTTCTAGAAAGAAAAGAAGATGCTTCGTGGACTTATTTGTCACTTGTCAGTAATTGCATGTGCTTTTTACGTAAAAGTTTTTTTAATTATTTTGTAAAAGTTTACGTTAAAAGTTTAAACTAAATAATGAATCAGTTCATAGTTTATCTTATAGATCTTCCCTTATCTAGATGTCTGTGCATGTGTGTGACTATGTGAGTTAGGTTTTGTCGCTACAATTTCATAAATTTTGAAGCGGCGAAATTGTAGAACTATGAAGCGCCAAAAAAAGTTGCAGATATGTATCTTTGGATAGAACTTGTGCCTTTCGCTGAAACTAAAAAGAACAGCTGAATCCACCACTAAAAATCATTCTACAATGTTGTTAACTTTCCATTTTAGAAAAATTACACGTACTACTTTCCCATAACATGGCATAAACTGTTATGTAGACCTAACTTTATAGATTTACTATTACATGCCTAACGTTTGGAAATATCAGATTTTAAAAAAAAATGTCTACTATAATATGTCTTATTTCCTGGCATTGATCACACCTTCGACCTTTCTTTTAGACTAGACCTTAACACAAGAATACTTGCCAAATCACATTCCACGTTGAATTTATCGTTTGTTTCAGTACCCCCTATACATTTTATGTTGCGTGTGTCACCACATATGCAAGGGAAAAAAGATTCAAAATATATTACTCTACTTGTGGAAATCACATAATGAGAAATGCTTAGTTCCCTACCAAATCCGAAAGTGGAATATATCACATAAATGTATTGGGCCCCGATTTAATTCCGATTCTTCACGAGATCATACAAACAAGTATAGTGATAGCTAGCTTCCAAGCAAACCCCAAAGATTAACAATAGAATTAATTTCTCGTAGTAACCAATTCAAAAAGTATTATATTCGTTCATAGACTTTCGTTCAATGTTTTTCTTAGTGGTGGGTTTACGAGAAAATGATTTTTTGCTAAAACACGTAGTTATCTTATAATATTCAAATTACAATTATGGTTGGCTGTTATGAACGTCAAAAATAATAAAAGATTTTGCTTTTCTTTATATCCTGATATAGGTTTCGGTCTGACTATGTCAGTTATCCTAAAGAATTATATATAATGATCAAAATCACGAATAAAATTCTATAAAATGAAATTCTCAATAACTTGAAAATAGTGAGCAACATTTGTGATCATTGGTGATCATCACACCAAATTTTGTATACGGGTGCAACCGTGGAAACTATTAAATATTCTTCCCCGCGAGCAGCTTCTCAGTACATGCTTTCGAGATTAAGAGAAATTCACCATTCGTTTACTACAATTTTGATATTAAAAAAAAATCCAGCATTTTAAAAAGGAAAAATATTATAAGAAACAAATAACCTTTTTCTTTGTATGCGCTGTAAGGGAAGGAGAAGGCATCAAAGAACAACAGAGGACTGACACCATAATTAAGATTCTCACTCAATTAAAAGCTTAAAACATATCAAAACTTGACTACAAGTCTTGATTTTAGCCAATTGTTTCCCTTTGTTCAATTTCACAAGTTATTCCACTCTGTCATTTCATCTCCAGATTAATCATTCTTGGAGTAATCATTCTCTCCAATTAGACGAAAACGTACATAATTAAGATAGAGAAGCGAATAAGAGAATATTTAGCCATTCAACTAACAGTAATTTTCTCTTTATTCTCATACATTGTTCTGGATAATGAAATATTTTTCTGAATTCAGATAGAGAAGCGAATAAGAGAATATTTAGCAAGAATTTCATATTTTTGTTAATAACATGAATTATATACAATATACAGATCTGAATTCAGATGGTGACGCAGTGATAAAACTAGCTTCATAATGTGTTTAGAGGGAGATAAGTTGGGGCTTTAGGGTTTAATTAGTTCAGTTTGTTTATGTGAGGTGGCTTTCAGTTCTGTTCAAACAAAGTATAATTGATGCTAGGTTTTTGGATTAATTTCGGTAGTGTTTCTTCAGCAAAAGTTCAGTATTCGTGTGGTATACAATATATATTTTAAGATTAGAAAAATTACTTCTTAAAAAATAATTATGTATTTTTAAAGGCAAAAAGGAATTTTGAAAGTTTGAAACTGCTATATATATGATTATAAGGGATTGTAAAGTTATTTATTCACATAATTAAAATCTTGAAGGGGTATTTTTCTCAATACTTTTTTGCTCTTTTTGCTTTCTTCAAATTTTAATTCGTGTGTGTTTTACAACACTCTGATACCCGATGTTTATTATAAAATAAATGATGATTGTAACCTACAACTTAGATATAAACTTTTTTGTCCGGTTATACCTTCAATTATTTAAGTACATGTACAGTTCAGATCAATCAAAATCGCAATATTGCGTTTGGAAAATGTGAACGGTTACTAGTTGACAACTAATCAGAGGCTTATAAAGCCCACAATATGAGATTTTACACTACTCGGCCCATATAAAAATGGTTAAGTCGTGAAAGAAGCAAAGGTGGTCGGAGGTGGCAAGTCTCTTAAATATGAATCAGTCTACGTTCGTTATTGTAAAAGGTGAGATGAACCTGCAAAAGAGACACGTGGGATAGTGACTCTTGTCGGCTAAATATGGCCACGTGGGTGTATACTTTATGTGTAACTTTTATCCTTTGTCCGTATAGTTACTTGGTTTCTTTGAAAAGATACTTCCCTAAATTGAGGACCTAACTCCGATAAATGCTGTCTTTGTACCTTCATGTCTTCTTATATTCATAGTTTTTTTGATTTCTCTGACAGTATACTATTCACTACATTTTCTTGTCCTTATCCAAATACGAAGAGCCCTTCTGTGAAATGAATTTTGCATTTATATGTAGTAACTGCTCTAATGGCTACGCTTGCGTTGTTCACCATATACGGATGTTTTGTGGCCACTCAACCATTTTTTGTTTCTTTGTTAGCTCAAGAGTCTGATGTTCGTTACATTTGTGTTATATTAGGCTGGTTAGTAACAGATAAAATTGGAAGTCTTGAAAATTTGTAAGACTTACCTCTCCAGCTCTAATATTATTGTAGTTGAACTAATTAGTTTCAAAAAATATGCGGAGCTCCCTTTTGAAATTTAATGAGCTAACCTTTTTATGAAAAATGTCTAATAATAGTAATTTTGTTTTGTTTTTTGTCAAGTCACTTTTTACTCATCTCATGGAAGTTGGATCCTATACATGAAAATGCGGTGACTTGAAGGATAAACAGTCGAATCAACTTTGTCACACGAACATCTTCTTTGATATATAAGCGATATGGTTTCTTATATTAAGAATTTATTTTCACACTTTTAGAATGCTTGCCAAAACAAATCAAACCAAATCTTAATGTTCAAAAAAAAAATCAAATCTTAATACTAAAAAACAACAAAAACAAATCAAATCTTAGGTTAAAGATAAAAAGATTAACAGATCTTACAGTAGTAGTGAGACTAATAATATAGTTTGTATATCAGTGAAACAAACATAATCCAACTAATCATTGCAATTTTTATTTTTAAAGAATAGTATGTATTAGGTGAAAATATAATAAATATCAGCATCTGTAGAAATTTAAAATGTAAAAACTTAATCCCTCCTATTGAATATGTTAATTGGTTTTTTATAAACATCATAGCAAAAGTGTTTCCCCTACCATAACTAATCTAGTATCATCTCTAATCTAAATCGAACCAGAAAGTAACGATTATTCTATTTATCAAAAAAAAAGAAAAGATAATGTGTATTGTAATTTATGAGGTTGATGATATGCTTGTGGAAGAGTTAAGTTAAATAAAGGGCCAAACGTGTTTCTTATTGGCTCTTCTTCACCACCAGAAGCAAGTTGCAAAAGAGAGTGAAGCCCCAAACAAATATCTTTGAGAAAAAGGGTTTAAACCCTTTTTAATCGTGCTGCAAGTTGCACTTTTTTTGTGTTTGTCGTCCAATTTGCACACTAATCTTCACTAAAACAATTATATACAATTTGGGTAAAGATATAAAGTAGACAATAGTAGGGCCACCACAACACCTAATATGGCTAATAGCTAATGCTTATTCACTTAACCAGTGACAAAATAATCACTGTATGTACAGTCCGGTAATGTCCCCTTGCATTTGTCCACCATAGTAGTGACTAGTGTTACGTTTAATAGTATGGATCCGATCCGGTTTGATAGGAGTTCTGTAGAAACCAAAACAATGGTTTGAGAGTTCACGCATGATTTACTTCTTAAAAGTACTTTCATGTTTTTTTGCTCGTATTATAAGATGCGTTTTTTTCTAACGACTCACGTGGTCAAACGATGCATAAAGGTCACGTGAATCAAGTGCTACTAGTCCTGTTACAAGCCACCTATCTATCTATGTTTTTTTTTTTTTGCGAATTTGAAGAGATAAGAATACAGAAAGATGTCTCTTCCACTTTCCTCTTCACCGTTCTCTCTTACTTTATTTGGTCAGATTTTCCAATTACATTTGTAACTGTCAGTGGTCACATATTGGTCACATCCAATTTTTTTATATGACGTGGATCTCACTTCTCTTTGTACATGCTTATCTCCTTAATTAGCATATTAAATTTCAGAAGCTAATATGATCTATACTAAATAAGTTATAGTTATTTGGTATTCATATTATGTACCACGTTTGCTTAATGTTTTAGTAGTTCTACATGCTAGCTCGTAGCAAGTGATATAACTGTAAAATACTTACATTATTTAACTGTAACAACTCACTGTGCAAAATTTCACATTTTTGTTTACACCATACTAAAAATATGGATAGCAAACTTGACTTTGTTCGAGAGTGACTTTATCTTGAATGTTGGTACATAACTCTTCCATTACTAAATTTAAAATTAAAGGTATCATCGCCCATAATGTCGACTAGGTACAAAGGATTCTCAACGCCTACATGGTTTGACTTTTTACCAAATAATATAAAAGGTTAATAAGATTCAACACACACAAATTACAATCGCTGACTTTAAAATTGTTACATGTACTTAAATTTAATTTCCTTCAACCATAAACGAACCACCTTATTATCCTCTATGTTTTGAAAAATCATATTTTATGTACTATTAATGATAAATTATAATTTTTTTAAAAATGTGTTTATTAAAATTTTAATAGTTAAAACATGCGTGGATGTGGATAGTTAATTACAAAATATAATGTATTAATAATTAAAATTAGCAATTTTTTCAGAAGCAGAATACTATTTAATTCTTGGATCACGTGCCATAACGTGGCACCTAAAGGCAGACTAGCAGATCCAACTCTACTGTTAATTCGACGGCTCTGGCTTCGCCACGAATGTTTAGAGTGTGAACCGGAGGAGCACAAGCTTCCGCCACGTTCCACAAAAAATGGATTATACGAGAAGGCTCTTCTCAACCAACGGCTCAGATCTCACCAGACCAGTCTTTTCTGTCTCGTCTCATACCCGTTGATCTGTCTAGCCTTTTTCATCAATCGCCACCTCTGCTTATTTCACCTTATTTTTGTGATTTAAATTGTCGATAAAACAAAAGAATTAGGATAATATGTTTTATCTAATTCTGACCACTCCTTAATTTCCATTTGTTCTTGACTTTCTCAAATTGAAGTGTTATCGTTCCTTTATTCTTGGTATCACTCTTATCAAAGCTTAACTAGACTTGACATCCACATATATATGCTTGTCTGCTAATAGTGCCTAAAATTAACATGATTTTATAAGTTCTAAAATTAACATGATATTACTCTTTTGAAACTCAATTATGTCATTATGTGTTGTCCCATTATTGAAAACACTATTATCCCTTTTTCTACATTTTATTTAACCTTATTACAGTTTTTTTTCCTTTGGGGTCCTCTCTAGAAGCACACTGAACAGACACGAATATACATAGATACGTGCGTCTTTGAAGGACTTAAAAATAAAAAAAGTGAGATAATGATTTCCCAAAATAAAATAAAGGACAAAACAAATCAATTTTTTCCCAAATAAAGGAGTTAGAAAAATATAATTAAGGAACAAACAAAAAGATACCTTTAACACTTAACAAAAATATAAAATAACTCAAATATATATATATATATATATATATTTTTTGTGCACCTCAAAAAAAAATATTTAAAAAATGGTTTTCATATGAATATAAACCGCATAAACTTATAGTGAGACCGCCTTAAGAACAATAAACAGAAATAAAACTCTTTATTTTCTCTCCATCAGCCGCCGCTTTCACTTGACCACTTCATCTTCCCTTCTTCTTCTTCTTCTTCTTCTTCTTCTCGTAGGTTTTCATACACTGTGGAGCTCGCAAAGCTGGATATCATAAACCATAACCAGAAGCTTAACTTCGGGGCCTTCAAGGCCAACCACAAGAAAGTCATGGTGACTTTCTTTTTTTACTCTTGTGTTTTATTTGCCTTTATCATTCTTCTTCAGTTTCTGATTTGTAGCTTCAAACTTTCAGGGACCGATGATAAGAACAGAGGAACAAGAAGAAGACTATATGAGTCCACCGTGGCTAATGCCAATGCTACGAGGAAGCTACTTCGTCCCCTGTTCGATCCACGCTGATTCCAACAAAAACGAATGTAACTTGTTCTGTCTAGACTGTGCTGGAAGTGCCTTTTGCTCTTACTGTTTGGTCAAACATAAAGACCACCGTGTTGTTCAGGTCCAATACCTCTTTTCTTTTGATCCTTTTTTTCTCTCCAAGAAATCTTTTTTTTTTGTTTTGTTTTAAAAATGTAATTAAAATTGCAGATAAGGAGATCTTCTTACCATAACGTGGTGAGAGTGAATGAGATACAGAAGTACATAGACATCTCCTGTGTTCAGACATATATAATAAACAGCGCAAAGATTGTGTTCCTCAATGAAAGACCTCAGCCAAGGATCGGCAAAGGTGTTACAAACACTTGTGAGATCTGTTGCAGAAGCCTCCTTGATTCTTTTCGCTTCTGCTCTCTTGGTTGCAAGGTAAATATTAAAACTCACTTACTCTGTTTCTATCCTCTGTTTTCCACCATCTTTTGTCTTTAAAAACAACAACTTTCCAATGTTTTAAACAAAAACTCGTTAAACCCATCACACATTTCACTTTCTAGTGGATTATATGCCAAATTTTATTCGGTAGTAATTCAGTTTTGTTCATGTTTTTTGTGTGGATATGCTCTGTTTTATCAAATGTTATGGGTGGAGTCACTGTATTGTGTGTTTTACTGTTTCAGCTTGGGGGAATGAAGAGAGGAGATCAAAGCCTAACCTTCTCTTTGAGAGGGAAGCACGGGAGAGAGTACCAAGGTGGGTCGGAATCAGATGAGGCTACCACACCGACCAAGCTGCGTAAGACCAATGCTTTCAACCGTCTCATGAGTGGCCTCTCTATCTCCACCGTTAGGCTCGATGAGTATGGTCCAGGCGGTGATCAACGGTCTTTAAGCTCAGGAGACGAAGGTGGTTTCAGCTTCTCCCCGGGAACACCTCCGATATACAATCACCGGAACTCAAGCAGACGAAAAGGGATTCCTCACCGTGCTCCGTTCTAAAATAAAATAAAATAAAAAGTTACTGAATTTCACTCTCCATATTAACTATTAGTTAAATATAGATAACAAGCATCAATATAAATATAAATTTGTATAAAAATTCTGGGGGTGAAATTTAGGATGTGGTCATTATGTTGTAAATGGGCTAGTGTCTTTCTTTTTTATATTTTTTTTTCCTTAAAAGATAAAGGCAGCATAATTAGACACATACATAAAATGCAGTTTATATAATTATAGAAGAATCAGGGTTAATATAGTGAAGGGTTTGATGCTTAGCTTGTTTGAAAAAAGGGCATGGCTCCTTGTTGTGTTGTTGTAATGTACATTAAGTTTTGTTCATACAACAATAATATAAAGTGAAATTATGTATATTTAAAATGCTTCGTCGACGACTGTCTTTCACCATCTAGTAAATACTTTTTTATCAATATACAAAGGTGTTCTTGTTGAATACATATTAGCTCTAAAAATAGTCTCTGCAATTGGTACACAAATATTTATGTAACCGTTTTATATTATTGGATTGAAGGGAAAAAAATCCATCATCTTTCTGAATTTAAAATACAAAACATAAGTTTATAAGAAAAGAAAGGAAATGAAAAACATCACTTTATAAGAAAAATAGGAAATGCTAAACATCAATTATATATAATATAAGTGTATATATGTGTATAATACAGAGGGAGTACGACATACCCTACTTATCCGTATCTGATTTAGAACTAAATATGAAATTGAAGTGGTGATGTCGTACTTATGTTTATGTGTTAAAGTCGTAAGAGTGAGACTAAACTTTTATTTTTTTCAAAATTGTTGATCAAGTTGTAATGGTTTGAAGTTATCAAGAAGAATATTATAATAGTATTTACGCTCTGCGGGATTTTAGCATTGTTTACAATATAAATATAGAGAAAAAGTGAGCAAGTGGATATAGAGAAATAAGAGCCGTGTGGAATCTGAAAGGCTGCGATTCTCCACCACCGTTGAGAGACGGGTGTTCATTACTTTTTATTGGTATCTTATTCAACTTCATATTACACCTTCTAATCCACGGCATCTAATACTAATTTTCAAAATTTTACGTATACAGTTAATTACAATTTTTAGTTTTTATCAAGTTATTTCCATAAGATTAATTTACAGGCAAAATCCTCGTTGTCTCTCAACACATACTAATATCATAACAAAATAGTTAGAATAAATCACCTATTTTCCCATTGTAGCAAATATTTTCTGATCTTGTGCTATTTATTTTCCCATAAATCATATTTTCCATGTATAGAAAATTTCATCCATATTTTTCTACGAGTATAAAGATCAAAATTAAAAAATTTATGCATCAATTTTATTATTTTTTATTTTAAGCAAACTAATAATTTTAGTGTTTTTGATTGAAATTGATTTGAGATTTTTATTTTTCGGATATTTTAAGTTTTAAAATGTCAGATTTAGTTTAATTTTTTTTCAAAAATTTTTTTGGTAGGATATTATTTTGTTTTAGTTTATTTTTACTCAATTTATTTTACGAGATTGATATTTTAATTAGTTTTAAAAAACCGTGAAAAAACTAAAATTAGTAGAAATATAAGTTTTAAACTTTATTTCTCAGAGATATAATAAATGATTATATTTTATGAGATATTTGGTGTTATATGATAATATTCATGTAGAAATATCTGGCTGACCCAAATAGTTTTTTCCAAAGTTTTAGAGGGTTAAGCTAAAATCGAAAGATTCTTCTTGAAAAACTTTAAAGCGGATGACTTAATTATTTCAAACGGCCCCGCCAGCTGAGGCAACGACCGTGAGGGTACTTCTGACTTTTCAAAAAGGTTCGGACTTCCAACTAGTTGCACATCCTCGTCACTATGAATACGACACGTGTCAATTGAAACCATTGACCCTTTGACACGTTTGTAAGAAGGGGGTCAGAGGGGACCACGTGAGACCTTACGTGGGACTTATCTTATTCAGTCTTCCAAGACGTTAAGCAATATTAATGGGAACGCTAGCGACACGACAAGTACTGGTCGAGATAAGGGTTTGTGATGTCTTTTTAATTGTGTTATATACTTCATCATGTCGTGCGAATTGTGATTTTTTTTTTTGTAACTTTACTGAAGTGGAATATGATATTTAGGACATATTGGAGTTAATAGAGAACCGGTTAACCATGTGGTTATGATTGTACTAAACTAAATTCATGTAGTATATAAGTAGACATGAATTGTAACGAAATGTTAAGTCACATTATCAATAACTAACTTTATCTTCTTCATTTCACTGAGCTCAAGCTCAGATTATCTACATCGAATAGGACATTATAAACAGTTATGCAAAGAGTGTTAGCGAACATAAAAATATAATAAAGTTCAGATAAAAAGAGGGATGCACGATAGCTGAAATATCTGAAACAAAATACTCCTAGCACTATGATGATAGCTGAAATATCCACAGAAACATATAAATATTCTACTCAACTGTACCAAAATAGTCTCTTCACAATACTTATCAAATAAATAATTTGACCCATTAATTCGGTTTGGATTGATTATGTCTAAGTATGCTTATATAATGTTCTGGCTCAGTTCAAACCTACTTTATTCGGCGTTACGAGCTAATATCGCTAAATTGACTTATCTGTATCAGATGTTGAACGTCGGTTTAGAAGTTTGATTCAAAACGTATTTTTGAATTCATAAGTCAAAATAACTTACGAAAGAAGAAAAATCGAATAATTTATAATAAAAACTTAAAGCGATGAGAAAAGAGATTCAAAGATTCACACACACATTTAGTTGTTAAAAATTATGGTTTACTTCTCGTATTTCTCACCAATTTGTATTTTTTCGGCTAGTTCTGGAACACCGACTTACTTTTTATGTTTACTTATTCTGATTTGTAATTATTATTCTTTCCCGATTTCATTAAACGCCTTTGAACTATCTCACCATCAAATTTATTATATCGGTACCAAATTAAGATCAAACTCATATTTAACAATATGATTCACATTTGATTGAATATAACATAACAGAAGAAACTAATAAACAGATCCAAACCTTGTACATAAAGGTAAAACAATTATATATAGTGAATAAGTTCCCATTTCACTAAGGCTCTGATTCGTGAAACTCACTAATTATGTACTACTCTTAGACGGTGTTGTTGTCTTATAACATCCGTTGCATTCTTACATATCATATTCTAAAAATTTATTTTCAAGATGATGTTTATTAAGCTATTTCCTTCATACATGGACTCACTATACAAAAGGTAGGCACGGATAGCTTTCAGCACACAGAGAGACACACGCACATATACATGCAGTAAACCATGTGATATGTATTTATGGTTGTATCTTAATCCTCTTATATGCTAAGATCATTTATGGTCCGTGGGTTTCTATCTTCTAAGAGAGTCGCAACTTGTATCAGCTATTTCTATTGGGCACGGCGAATTTGTTTTCTACACCTTTATTTTGACAGTAAGGTGTTATATATGTATCCTAAAAACTAGTTTCAACACTGAATACAAACATCAAGTGGGTATAGTGACGTTGAATACAATTGATCAATTTCATCTAAGAATGCATCTTCTAGGGTTACTAAAACGCTTGTGTAATCTTATATATGAAGTTGGGCTATAAATTGCAAAAAGTGCTATAAATGAAACGATTTCCAAACAGATTTCAGAGCTAGCCTATAGCTAGGGTCTTAGCTGCGGAAATATCTTTTAAGGGAGTTAAAATATTAGGCATATGATGGTGATTTGGTTGGAAACACAAACACACAACACTTTTGCAACGGATGAGAAGAGAACGCACGTGTTTGAAATGTTAAAAGTGAAAATTAGATGATAATAAACAAATCAAAAACCAAAGGAGGAGACACGATCGAGATAACGAGACATGGCATGAAGATAATCAGTTATTGTTTATTAGTAGTTTGTATGTAAGGCCATTGGCTGCCCAATTTGGCCCAGAGAATTACTGGGCTATAAAAAGCCCAAGTTATGGAGGAGGTATCAGCACAGGTTTAAATATGGTAGAATTAGGAATACTTTTGGTAAAGGAACAAGACGTGTGAGGGGGTTCTGCACACACAAGATGATTATATATATGCCATCTTATATTCTTTTTAAAATAGTTCAATTTTGTTTCGATGATGTATGGTTGTTGATAACTTCGACTTTTTCGGGTAAACATGTGAACATCGACACTTAATAATACGACATCGCGAATCACATTGATTTTTATGTCCCCTAATTATCAATTTTAATACTGCATATTCTTCATATTGATTTGATTCATGTGAAGAAGATCTTCTCTCGTGTGGATTTCTTGTGAATAGTTTTATGCACACGAAGTTGCTGGAAGAACGTGAGAACATGATATCATTTAGTCATCGGACAGGTGTGACCGTGTTGGCACACACACTGACACACGAATTATCGAGCAGTTATTATCATACATGTTCATACCAGTGTTACACATTTAAGCAATCGATCTTTCCAGATAAACAAATTATCTAGCAAAATAAAATAGATTTATGAATCCTACAATCAATCTTCTTCATTTAAATTCATATCTCAAACTGTTTAGCTATCTGTTATATGAGAACTTTATGTTAGTTACCAGAGATTTCATGTTCCATTTATAATATATATGTGGTTGGCCATTAATACTTGCAGCTGAATTATTTTATTTTGTTGATATTTTATATACATGTTTGAGGATACATTCATATGCTTATTCGCTAATTATAGAAATGTACTAAACACCGAAAAAAAGAAAATTAAACACCGTTTGAAGACAAATGAGTACGATAAGTACGTTTTACTTAACATCAATCAATATTTCTGAACCATTATGGAAAGTCTAATATTTATATTCTCCAGTATCCAATATATTAAAGCTAGACTAAAGAAAGTCACACATGATCAATTCATATCGTGGAGAAGAAATGACAATATATATTTAAGAGAACATTATCAGTTTAATTTATTTTTGTTTTCTACAAAAATCCGATTAAGGATGTTGAACATTGTCATAACTGAACTGAACCGAAAACTGGATCAAACCAAATATAATGATTTAGAGTCTAAATATAGTTTTAACAGACTTCATTAAAACTGAACCGGATGAGAGCATCAAATTTTCAGTTTTTTTGGAGTGTATGTCTAGATAACGAAAGATGAAATCAATTTGTTTCTTGTTGTACACTGAAAAGTGAAAATCATGGTAAATATATAATATAGATTTTCAAAGTTTTTGATGACATATAGCAAAGAAACCTATAATTAGAAATTTAAAATTAGATTAATAAATAAGTTCTAACAAGAGTAAGCTGAATTCTAACTGAAATGAAATAGTTTTGACTATATTTTATCCGTACCTTTAGTATAACCAAACTAAATAACTAGCCCATGTCTAAATCCAAGAAAAAAAAAACAAAAAAGTTAAATAAAGATCTGAAAAACCCGTAACATTATACATGTATGTCAAAGCAATTACTATAGGCGCGTTATATACCAAAAAGAAAATGAGAATATGGTACCCTAGGTCGTAGGATGTGTGGTATTGTTTGTTTGACCGTATGTGTAACTTCAACTCCAAAGTTTGGCAAGTTACTCGGTCGTCACATTCAGAAAATCTATCAAATATTAAATGAGAAAGATCGATTCTTTTGGATCCTTCCTTTATTCAAACGGAAGTTGAAGTTTAACTACTGCAAATTTGTATTAGAAAATGTTCAATATAAACCACGAGTTCTGTGTGTATATGTAGCTTTGTTTACTGAATAAGTCAAAATGTGAACACGTGATGCCTGGTTCATTTTTTTTGTTTGCATATGGCTATCGACCCGTTCAAGTTTCCCTTGTTGAGTGGAGATAGTTAACACATCAGGGAGGTCCATGTTGAACAAGAAATTGGACCAGATAAGTCGCCTAGTATGGCTTATTGCCGCAAGTTTTTTTTTTTGGTTTAAGGTTAACAGATAAGGTATAGCCCGAACTTCAGTTGGACAAACATTTGTCTCGTTTTTAAGTAAAATGGAATTGGATAATTTGAGAGTCGAAATGTTCGACACTATCCTGAAATACATTTGGTTTTTCTTTTTCCGAATACTATAAGGTTCGGAACAAAAACCCGTAATTTTCTTAGACCCGAAACCATTATATTCATTATATTTTGTATTTGGAGTTCTCGTTTTTAAGTAAAATCAAATTGAAGAATTTAAAATATATTCTTATTGAGAGTCACACAATTCTACATTAGCTTGAAATACATTTTGTTTTTCCACTGCAAGTTGTTTAATTAATATTTTATAGTTAGTGAAATGAGAGATTGATATGCAGCTGTATAAATTGATAGGTGTATTAAAATTTGTATTACCTGATTGTATATAGTAATTAAGTTTTTTGGTTTATTTGATACTTAATACTCGTTAGCTAAATGTATTTAGTTAATAAACTACATGCTGTCAAAATGTTGTAATGACTGGAGTATGGTCGGATTTGGGTACATCTGCAGAAAACATTGGCTTAAAGATTTATTATATAGAAATAGACTCCTAATTTATGGAAAATATATTTTTATGAATTTTTTTATAAAATGTTTATAGACTTCAAAATCTCAGATTCGGTTTTTATATTGAACATTTATTAGTTAATACTAAATACTCGCTAGCTAGATGTATATAGTTAATAAACTACGTGTTATTTAGTTAATAAACTACGTGCTCTCAAAAGGTTGTAATGATTGGGACTTACTATACCTTTCTACAAGTTTCTTTTTGGTTTAGGGTTTAACCAATAAGTCATAGACCAAAAAAAAAAGCAAAACTCATAATTTTGTTGGGGAAAACATTTGTTAAATCGTTTTAGTAAAAGCAAAGGTTGTAATGATGTATATTGATGACTCCGTTCGTGCATGAAACTAGTAAACTGTAAAACTAATTACGATAGCTGCTTCAGCCTTCAATAAATAAAAAGATCTGTATACATTACCGTTTAGTTAAGTTGAACGTTACAATTTACATATATTCAATTTTCTTTTTAAAAAAGAAATTACATATATTCAAATGCAACTGCAAGTTGCGATATACAGTAATACAGACTTTATCAGGTCACTTCTTATGACTAGCGAGTTAGCGACTACGAGTCCTGTGACGCATACCACGTCATTGCTGACTTCGTTTTAGATTTTGTATGCTTTTCTTGAAATTATACTGGACCGATATGTTGTTTAAAAAAATGGACCGATAAAAACGTAAGGACAATCATCAAATTTAAAAGAAGAGGCTGATAAAAGGGTATTGCTATGCGTACACACCCATGCACATGACCCAAGTATAATTCATACGATCTGTATATGTGGCTAAAATTTTGAATGCGTGTTGTATGAAATAAATATTCAGTATTTATAGTAACTAAATAACTTAACAAGAGAAAGAAAACAAGAGAAATATCCTACAATAGATTTAACTTTTTTTTTCATAAAAGTAGTTTTAAAGAGAAAAATAATCAAAATATGTTTTGTTAAATGCTGTAAATATACATTTATATTTCTAGGATAACTAATTTAGATTTATGATTTAGAGTTACGGATGAGGTCTAAAATTAGAAAACTAAAAATAAATATTAAAATTTAAAAAAAAATATTTCACTCATTTCTTAGAAATTTATTTTGATGATAAAAAATTTTTTAAAAAAAACTTTCAGAAAAATGCACAAGAAACAACGGGGACACGCATGAAATAAATATTCAGTATTTATAGTAACTAAATAACTCAACAAGAGAAAGAAACAACTGGGAGTGATTAGTCCATCATGGAAAAAAAAAAAGCAAAGTTAATTAGCTTATGAGGAGGCACACTGTAATTAGGATTAGAAAATGTTAAAATGTCCTTTTATGCTTTTATTATAGACAGAGAACTGAGAGCATCCTCAATGGGGGTGCTTAGTTGGGTGCTTAAGCAGTGGGGTCCACTAGTACCCCCTAAAAGAAGTGCTTAAAACTCTCAAATAAGCACTTCTTTTCTTGTGGTTCTTGCACTGTTTACGGGTCCCACTGACACGTGGCGACATGTGATTGGTCTACTTCTAATCTTTTTTTTTTTTAAAAAATCAAAAAAAAAACAAGCACTCCAAGTGGGGTGCTTGGGTTGCTGATGGTCTAACATAGCTAGGGGACCTAACCCACGTGTCAGCAACCGGTTCAATATAGTTGAACCGTAACCGATTTAATAGGTCTCGAATTTATAAATCCGGTTTAGATAACTCAGGTTACGTCTTCGTCTTCCTTCTTCTATATATAACCAACTCTGTTCTACGCATCGTATCTACACTCGTGAATCTTTCTTTGTATTTCAAGCTTTTCTCACATCAATCGCAAATGGGAATCTGCGTCTCGTTTCACCGGAGAGACCCCACCTCTTCGCCGACGGTGAAGATCGTCTCGGTTAACGGCGATCTCCGAGAATACCAAGTTCCGGTGCTCGCCTCTCAGGTCCTGGAAGCAGAATCAGCAGCTGCTTCGTCTTCCTCTTCCTCGAGACCTTCCTCTTACTTCATCTGCGACTCGGATTCCCTCAAATACGACGACTTCATACCGGCGATCAAATCGGAAGATCCGCTTCAGGCTGAGCAGATCTACTTCGTTCTTCCGATCTCCAAGCGGCAGAACCGTCTAACGGCGTCGGATATGGCGGCTCTCGCCGTGAAGGCAAGCGTCGCGATACAAAACTCCGTCGGGAAAGAGTCTCGCCGGCGTAAGAAGGTGAGAATCTCGCCGATCATGATGCTGACTCAGCCTAACGACTCCGTTGCCGCTGTTAACGGAAAAGCGAGCGAGACGACGGTTCGTAAGGGAAGGCCGTTACTGAACAAAACGGCGCCGTTTAAGGCCTCGAGCGGTTATAGTTATAACCGGTCCGGTTCTAGTTATAACCGGTCCGGTTCTGTACGTAATTTGAAAAGATATACTTCGAAACGAGCTAAATTGGCGGTTCGATCCTTTAGGCTCAAACTTTCAACGATCTACGAAGGCACCGTCGTTTAGATTTTAATTTTTGCAAGGAACAAACATATCAGAAAAATGATTTAAAAATCATAATTAGAATTATAATATTTCGCACTCTTTTTCAATGATATAATCTTTTTTTCCTTTTCGTTACTTTTATTGTGTAGTTAATTTGTTTGAATATTGTATATCTTGGTCCTGTATATAGGCGTTTAATATCATATATTTTACCAAGCAATGGCGATATTTCTATAATCAGACAATCATAACTAATTAATTATCACTAGATTCTGACCCGCCCATTAAAAGGCGGGTATATTTTTGATTTGTGCCTAAAAAACGTAGAACTAATTTTTTTGTTGAAAAAATATTCTACATAAAAAAAATTATGATTTTTAATAAATTATATATTTTAATTTTATGAAATTTATCTTAAATTTATTTATATGACTTTTCTTATTATTTTAATTAGGACTCATTTTTAAAAATTCTAAATAATTCTGACACGTATAATGATTTTGTTTATTTACCTGTTATTAAAATTATTTCACACTGATTTTATTTTAATATTTTAAATTAAATGAAATATTTTATAATTTTAACCCTTCAGGTATTGATAAAATTTCATTATTGTGTGTTTTGATATTTTCTATAATTTTATTAAATTTAGTTTATATTATTTTTAAACAGAACTATTTTTAAGGATTTAATATAAAGATAATGCAGATCCGCATTATAGTTTTGTTGATATTATCATTTGTTATTTCGACTTGATTTTATTTTATTAGTCTAATTTAATAAATATCAAACTAATACCAATAATTATTATTAATAAATAATTAATGAGTCTTGAAATGATTAAAAAGTACTATTTATATCTTATTATTATTAGAAAAACTATTGTTTAGCATAAAATTATTAATATAGATAATAATTATTAACAAATATTAAATAACTGCTTTTATTCTACATTATTTTGTGAATTCTATTCTATACTTAATTTTCAGTCACATATATAATGTATTCTTGAATTCTATAGTATAAATGAGAGTTATGGATTCATAGAATATAAGAAATAAAAAAAGAGATTGTAAATTAAACACAAAAAGTTAATTATTATTAATAAAATAAATACATAATTAGACATAATATGTATTAATATTTAGAAAGTTGTTATAATTATTTAGATGTAATTATTAAATAATTATTTAGACTAAACATTTATTAATGGGTCATGATCATGTTTTAATAGAATAGATACTCAAGGTTAACGAGTAGCTTTCCATAATGGGATGTAGAAAATATTACGTGAAACCTATAGTCTAACGCTAAACTTTTGATGTTTAATATTTAAATGTAAACTAAATATGTCAGGTGGGGGAGTATAAGCTACAACAAGGAAATTTCACTAATTAAATATTTCCAAAGTAGAGGTGGACGTTCGGATTCGGATTAGGTATTTCGGTATAGAGGTATAAAACCCGTTCGGGTATTTTTGTACTTCTGGTCGGGTTCAGATATTTTTAGTTCGGGTTCGATTATTTCGGGTTGGGTTTTCGGATATTTACATTTTGAAAGAAAAAAATTAAAATTTTCATTTCTCAAATTTCTTGTATATAAAAATATAAATCTTACTTAACCGATTTTTTATTTTTAATAAATTGAATGATTAATAGATTTGGAGATAACATTTTAAAAATAAAAAAAAACACTATTTGGTTATTGTTTTTAAATTTAAGATATAACTTTTGTTAATTCATGAAACAAAAAACTTGGCATACATTTGAAGTGAGTATCAAATCATTTTATTCGTAATTATATGTATATTATATGATTTTAATGTATGTATAACATTAATATATAGATATTTTAAATAAATTGAGAGATGTAAACTAGAAATATAAGATAAGTATACATATGTTCGGTTATCTTCGGATATCCATTCGGATTCGGATATTATCCATTCGGATTCGGATATTATCCATTCGGGTTCGGATATCCAAACTCTCATAATTCAATATCCATTATGGTATTTTGTTACTTCGGTTCGGATTTCGATTCGGGTTTTTCGGATCGGGTTCAGGTGCGCTTTCGTGTATCGTGTAAAATACCCATCCCTATTCCAAAGTTTACTGTGTATATTCAAACTTTTGGAATTATATGCTATTCAATTATAGGATTCAAAGAATCTCATAATATTTTATACTATTGGCAAAGTTACGTTACTTTATTTCGTCGAAAAGCTATCAAATCAAAATTATTCGTTGATGATTACATTTTAATGATTTACTATATTTTAATATTGAAGTAAAGATGCTCGGATAGGCATCGCATACCCAATTTCCTAAAATTTCTCGTTCAATTAAATGTTTAATTATCGATCCAATTATCTAAATTCCAATGTCAACTTAGTTGTTGATGAATAAGTCTTTTATATAGTTTGCTTACTTATCTACTTCTATTTGTTATAATTAAGTTGTTAACAACCAAATATATTTTGCTGGAGTGTTCGTTGAGAGTCTTATATTTAAGTTATGAATGTAAACACATGAATGTAAACACATGAATGTAAACACCTTAATTTTCTTCCCTAATTTCAAGATCAAACGTATTACAAGAGTACAAAACACAACGGCAAACAGATTTAAATGTGATGTGAAGAATTTTCTTTCAATTATGTTTTATGTTGATTTCTTGTCACCGGTTTGGCTTTTTGAATCGATAGATCCAGTTACTTAGTTTCATTTTTGTTGTAATTTTTTTTTTTTTTTTGTAAATTTAGTTGTGTTCCTTGCCTTTTTTGCAACTTATAATGTAATAAATATATATGGACAAATGCGTTATAAAAGGTTTTAAATATGGATTGTAGTGGCTTCTAAAATGTCGATTCCAAACCACTAGCCTACAATTGCACTGATCTGTGTTTATTTTCGTGGCTTTGTTTATTGCACTAAAGTTAAATGTTTACAGCATGCATGCTGCATGCATAGTATTTTATATAAATTCACAGTAAAATTCTAGAAGTCAGAATTTTCAGCATAATATCGAGCCGTGCTTTTCGTGTGCAATTCGTACACTAAATAAATATGATAAGCGGGTTTGAAAATGTGTTAACGATCCACGTTTGGAACTTATAATCTTAAAAATATTTATCTCTGTGGTTAAACGACATCTATATTATTAAAACTCAAATATCTTTTGCTAGTGTTTGGAAACATAAATAACACTATAATTGAGAACTGTTTGGACATAGGGATAACAGTACAAAAAATATTTTTTTTATTTACAAATTTAGCCTTTGCATTTACAATAAATAAAGTACTTCACTTTTGTATATTTTTTTTTATTTACAAATTTTGGCACTGTATTTAAAATCTATATTATTAAAACAGAAGTACATTTTGGTACTGTTTGGAAAAATGAATAACACTATGATGTTTTTTTATTTACAAATTTAGCCTTTGCATTTACAATAAATTAAATATTTCATTTTTGTATATCTTTTTTATTTACATATATTGACATTGCATATAAATAAATTTAAATTAAATAATTACAATTCTAAAGTTTATCTAACTAAATCAATATTTATATATTGAACATTAAATGTTTTTAGCATGTTGTTTCATTGTAAAATAAAACTAATAAAAAATAACATGTTAATATATGGATAGTACAATTACATTAAATTGCATCAAGTTATAAAATTTTAATATAATATTATGTACAAATGAAAAACTATTATCAAACATTTATATTATAATATAATATAATATACTCTATATGTAAATTAAAACATAATAATAATATATAAGATCTTTTATAAAACTAACGGTTTGTAAGTTTACGTTCAATATAAATTAAAACAAATATCCGCGCGGGGGCGCGGATCAAATTCTAGTTGAATATTAAATTTTTATCTCAAACAATTAGATCTGTCTTGTATCGGTAGACATATCCTCTAAAAGATTAGTCGGTTGAACATCAAACTTCCAAGTATCTCCGAATAATAAAAAAATATGATGAAGAGTCAAAGTATGATATAAACTCAAATCGTAATTCTGTTAGTAGTTTTGTTATATGCTCCTGCGTAGATGTTAATCGTATATTTGGATCTAGTAGCGGTTTAGATTTTAATTGTTTTTTCTTTAAGTCACCTTTTAGAGTATATAAGTCATTTCAGTGTCGGATTTAGTTGCCACCTTCATGAGGGTTCTTGTTTCTGAGGCTTTTTGATTAAGCCGCCAGCTTATGTATTACAACTTGTGGCTTTCCGTTTGGAATGAAATTAATCAGGTGAAAAAAAGATATAAACTCGAATCAACCGTCAAATAAAAAAAATACACATGCTCAAAATATATTGAAGGGATGTGGTTGATTGATTCTAAAAGGAGACATGACGTGAAGAGTATACATATTCCATTAAAGGGCCATGATTTTTGTTAAAAGGGAAATTAACGGTATACCATGAATATGGTTTTGTATTGCTTTTTCAACATTTGTGGTTGCTTAATTGGAGATTGGTGTGAACGTCAAGAGTAAAATATTCCATTTTCGCTATGAAAATAGCAAATCCTCCGATGACCGGCAATTCTTTGAAAATGACATGTTATTATGCAGCAATTAATACACTATATTACAGCATGTTATAATATATTATTCTCAGTAATACTTTCATATACTCGTTATATTGTAATATTATTATTATTATTTTAGGTTAAAAATCAATATACTCCGTTTTCTTTGTTTTTTTTTACGAAGATGCATGCATCATACATCATCAATCAGAGGACAGTATGAAAACAAAGATACCTTGTTGAAGAGATGGTAAATAGAAAAGAGAGAGTGTTTCAAAAAAAAAAAAAAGAGAGAGAGAGAGAGACAGACATAGAAAAAGATCATTGAACAATGAAATATTAAAGGAATGTGAAGTGGAAGCGACCAGCCTACAAAGAGTTGTATAATAACTGAGGATCAGAGCCGGCTCAATACTACATAGGGCGTTTGAGCAATTTTTTATACATTATATTATGGGACCCTACTCTTATAAAAAATTATAGGCTCTTTATATTATTAAATTCTCTTGATTTTAAGATAGACTTCGGGCAAATGCAGTGCTCTCCCTCCCTCCTGAGCTGGCCCTGCTAAGGATGGCCGGTCGTGATATATCAGTTTATTCTAGAGAGTTTACTAAATGTTGGGAACAATATACTCTAAAACTCAGCTAGACTATTGCATAGCGAAGAAGTTTGCAGGCAAGTTTTCATTGGAGAAAAAGGATCAAGTTCAACTCCAACTTATATATTCAAAAAAACTGTTAGGGTTGATAGGTTAGATCGATAAAACGATATTATGTGAGAGTCCAACATATACAATATGAATAATTTCGTTTATTATATTATAGGATTATTGAAATGAATTATCTCGGGTAACTGCAATAGCCCTAAAGTGATTATCGTAATCATATTAGTAGTTACAACAATATGGCTATGTTGTTACAAAATTTCGCAATGAACAAATGATATAAAAAATATAAGTAGATCCTTATATTTTGTTAGTGTGTCCCTAACAGAGAGAGACAGGTCCATGTTGCAACGTACGATTAGTTGGTATGCCGTATGCACCAAACAACTTGGTGTGTCAAGTCATTTGACGAAAGACCAAATCGCCTTAATTGGACCGCGTGTTTTAATCTTATTCAGCTTGGTAGTTAGATAGAAAGTCAACTCTCTTACGTTTGTTTCTTTTTCCTTCCTTTATTCAATTAGATTTTGTCTTGGTGACACCTAGGGATGTTAAAATGGACTGGAAGCCCGCGGGCTTAAACGGGCTTAGTATAAACGAGCGGACCCATGACCCTTTTATTAGCATAGAAAAATAAACACCCCTACACGAGATTTGAGTGATATAATAAATACGTTAATTTTCAATTTTCTTTCGCATCAACATGAACAAATTCATTTAAGATTTTTGTAACCAAATTAGTAACTCCGTATCATATAAACAACTGAATTTTATTGATTACGTATACTGCATTAAACATTTCTATCATTGTATTTTAGGTTTGAGGTGCCATCTGTGAGTACAAAATGCTAAATTGTTGACATTTTCGAATTTTCTCCAAATATATTGCAAAAAGAGACGATCTCTCTCATTCATAAACCATCTTCACAATATGCAATAATTCTTCTATTAATTTTTATTTATATACTTTTTTCAATTATATACTTGTTTGTCCCTTTCAAAAACTATTTGAATGAGGTTACTCCATTGACTAAAATATTATATTCTCTCCAATTTTATGAAAAGTGTCATTTTGACCTTTTCATACAAATTTAAAAATAATTAAAATATATTAATGTTTTATTAATTATTTATTTAGTTAATAGTATTTAAGATAAATAAAATTATTTATATAATCAATACATTTTATAATTAATATTAAATTTAAAATATATAAAATTGCAACTTTAAAAAAAAAAGAATAATATATATATATATATATATATATATATATATATATGTATATGGTGAATAAATTAGTCGAATACGACCTCGGTTGGATAAGCTTAACAATAACTCTAAGGACAAAACTTCAAACTTATAATTAATGCGTAAAGAGATCACATGCGACTTTAAACACAAATCTTGAAGTTTCTGAATGTGTTCAAACATGGTCTTGATGTTGAAAATGCTTGATATATAGGAATTGGTATCTTCCACATGTAGCAAGTTTGGGATATTTATGATAAAATTTTCACTATCATACATGTAGATTTTAAAAGCTTCCACTTAAGCTCTGATATCAAATAAAAGGAATAGAAACGTGTTTGTGTTTAACCACGAAACTCAGCTTGAACACAACACGACTTGTATAAAGAATATCTCTCTTTATTATGTTTAGAAAATAGCTCAAAACTAAACACTTCAATCTATTCTATTGCCTTATCATTGACACAACTCATCAATGATATATATAGTGCTAGATAACTCCTATTTCCTATAGTATTAGATAACTCCTAAATCTATAAGGATTGCACTAAACATTAGTTCCTAAACCAACTTGTTATAGGAAACTTAGACTCCAAGCTATTGAGGCTTATCTCCAACATTCTCCCTCTTAAGCTTCAATTCGGTCTTGGACATGTCTTGAACTCCTATCAAGTTCCTCATCTCAGTAAACTTGATTCGCGCCAAAGCTTTAGTTAAAATGTCCGCCTTTTGTTCAACTCCCGGAACGTGTTGTACTTCGACTAGCTCTCTGTCGATGCATTCCCGTATGAAATGATAACGCTTATGAATATGCTTGCTCTTACCATGAAACACCGGATTCTTGGTGAGTGCAATTGCAGACATGTTATCAATCTTTATGAGAACTTGTGATGTGTCAAAGCCTGTAATCTCGCTTAACAGATCACGTAACCATATCGCTTGTCGTGCTGCTTCCGTTGCTGCCATAAACTCGGCTTCACACGTAGACAATGCAACTGTGTCTTGCTTCTGTGAACACCACGTGATAGGTGATGATCCATAGTAGAACATATGACCAGTAGTGCTTCTTCCATCGTCTTGGTCGATGTTATGACTACTATCACTGTATCCAGTGATTTCTTTTGATCCTCCACGCTTAAACTTCAAACCATATGCGACAGTTCCCTTGAGATATCGTAGTATCTGCTTCATTACTTCGCCATGTGATTTGCGAGGGCTCTGCATATACCTGCTTGCGACTCCAACAGAGAAAGCTAAGTCTGGACGAGTGTGTAACAAGTACCTT
Source organism: Moricandia moricandioides (assembly GCA_905132885.1). Taxonomy (NCBI): domain Eukaryota; kingdom Viridiplantae; phylum Streptophyta; class Magnoliopsida; order Brassicales; family Brassicaceae; genus Moricandia; species Moricandia moricandioides. The sequence goes on from CAJHQQ010001658.1 coordinate 83,449, forward strand.
AAACATCCGACATTCCTTCTATAGCTCGTAGGATCTATCTCTGTTTCTTCTGTAGCTTTTGAGACTTTCAGTCCAAACTCCATAGGTATCTGAGTCGGATTGCACTTCTCTAAACCTGCTTCGCTTAGAATTTTCCTTGCATAGCCTTCTTGTTTAAGCTCAATTCCTGTTTCTCCTTGAAACACTTCAATACCAAGACAATAAGTGAGTTTTCCGAGGTCTGACATCTCAAACTTAGATGACATTCCTTTCTTGAAATCACTTATGGCTTTGAGACTATTGCCAGTGATGAACAGATCGTCGACGTAAATAGCAACGATGAGAAGCGTTCCTTTCTCTTCCTTGCGATACACGGCTGATTCTTTTGCACATCTTTGGAAGTTCAGACCTTTCAAGACTTCATCTAACTTCGTGTTCCAAGCTCTTGGAGCTTGTCTTAAGCCATACAACGCCTTTGTAAGCTTATAGACTTTGTGTTCTTCGCCTTTGACTTCAAAACCTTCGGGTTGTTCAACATAAACTTCTTCCTTTAACACACCATGTAAGAAAGCTGTTTTGACGTCCAAGTGATGAATTTCCCATCCATTCGATGCTGCTAATGCACTTAGTAATCGTATGGTTTCTATACGAGTTACCGGTGCAAAAACTTCATCAAAGTCTATGCCAGATTCCTGTACGTATCCTTTAGCCACTAATCTCGACTTGTATTTGTTGATAGTACCATCTGCATTCTTCTTTATCTTGAAAATCCACTTGAGACCAATAATCTTTATCCCGCTTGGTTTATCAACTAAGACCCACGTCTGGTTTTTGTTGATTGAGTCAATTTCTTCTTTACATGCTAATCTCCACTCCTTGTGTTTTCTTTAGCATCTCTGAAACATCTTGGCTCGTTGTTGATCAACAAGAGTAGAATCTCACATTCCACTGAAGCTTGAAGTATGTAGTCATTAAGATAATCAGGACGTTTTATTGTTCTGTCTGATCGTCTTAATTGAGGTTGAACATATTCAACTTCTTCAGTTTCTACTCCCTCTTGATCATGTTCTTGTTCAAGCTCGTTTTGAGGTTGAACAGAGTCAGACGTATCATTATCTTCATTATGCTCGTTTTGAGGATTTCCAGCATTGTATGGTCCATGACCTTCATCAATAACGTCTCCCCACGTCATTTGAAACATACCTGGATCGCCTCCATCATCTCCCTTCCAATTCCAACTAGTTTTCTCATTGAAAACTACATCTCGGCTTACAACGATTCTTCTAGTTGGGGGATTATACAACCTATATGCCTTGGATCCTGGCTCGATTCCAAGATGCACTAATGGTTGTGATCTATCATCTAGTTTCTTGAGGTTTGCTGCTTCAACCTTCGAGTAAGCTAGACAACCGAAAACCTTCAAGTGTTCAAGGTTCGGTTTCTTCTTTCTAAGACATTCGTATGGAGTCATGTTAACAAGGGCTTTTGTAGACACCCTGTTAATCACGTATGTTGCATGACGCACTGCTTCTCCCCATAAGTAGTTTGGTACTTTCATCGCCTTGAGAGTGCTTCTTGTCATCTCCATCAACGTCCTATTTCTTCTTTCCACGACGCCGTTCTGTTGCGGTGTGTATAGAGCTGTGAGATGCCTCCTAATCCCACTTTTGTCAAAGTACTCTTGGAACTCTTTTGAAGTGAATTCACCTCCTCTATCGGTTCTCAGAGTAATGATCTCTTCTCCAAGATCCTTCTCTATCAGACTCTTAAACATCTTGAACATACCAAACGCATCACTTTTTTCTTTCATCAAGATCGTCCACATGTATCTTGAGAAGTCATCAATGATGACAAATATGTATCTGTTATGAGCGATGGTTGGTGGTGTTATCGGACCACATAAGTCTGCATGAAGAAGCTCGAGTGGTTTGGATGCTCGGTACACGGTAGCCTTTGGAAACGCTTGACGTGTTTGTTTGCCGACCAAACACGATTCACACATCTTCTTCTCTTCTCTGATCTCTGGTAAGCCGTAGACCATCTTCTGGTTGGACATAGCTTTCAACGTCTTGAAGTTTATATGTCCCAACCTTGCGTGCCAGTTCCAAGTTTCATCTTCAGTTCTTGTGTGTAAACATATCGGTTTTCCAATCTTCAGACCAATTTTGTAAAGTCTATTGGACGACCGTATGACTTTCACCAAGAGTCTTCCACTTGGATCATGTAGAGTCAAGTAATCTTGTCTCATTCTGACATCGCAACCAGCTTCCGTAGCTTGTCCCAAACTCAAAATATTGCTCTTAAGCTCGGGGATGTAGTAGATATCTGTGATGAGTTGTTGTTCATCCGCTTTGCTTTGAAATAAAATTGATCCTTTCCCTCCTATTTCAATGCATGATCCATCTCCGAACTTAACTTTACCTTTTATATTTTGGTTGAGCTCCGAGAAGTATTGCTTGTTTCCGGTCATATGATTGCTTGCTCCATTGTCGAGGTACCATATTCCATCTTCATCCTTAGGGTTCACGTAATTCTTTGGAATGATATTCTCTTCATTCAAGAATACAATTTCGTGCATGTAGAGGGCTGGATCAGCTTCTTCTGTTTCTGTTTTATTTGCCTCCTCTAACTTTTGTAATCTTTCTGGACATGTGGAAGCCCAATGTCCAGGTTTATCACATCGGAAGCAAATTAGAGGTGGTTTTTCTTTCTTATCTTTAGATTGGAGAGAGTGATTTGTAGAACGTTCTTGTGAGTTGTATCTTCCTCTACCACGTCCTCTGTATCCTTTGCCTCCTCTACCACGACCTCTATGTCCTCTACCTCCTGTAGAACTATGTTGTTCTGAGCTTGCAAGTAACAACTTTCCTTGCGGTTCTCCATAGTTCTCCTCCTCTCTAATATGTTCCTCATAGGCCTTGAGTCTTCCTATGATTTCCTCGAATCCTGTCATCTTCAGATCGAGTACTTGCTCGAGAGAGGCAATAATATAGATGTATTTGCTTCTAGGTAGACTGTTGAGAAACTTCTTAACGAACTTGCTTTCTTCGATGGTTTCTCCTAGGGATGCAGCCTTTGCTGCTAACTCTGATAACTTTCCAGCAAAGTTATCTATTGTGTCTGAAGAATTCATCTTAATTCTTTCAAACTCTGACATAAGGGTTTGTAGTCGTGCCTCCTTGACACGCTCAGCCCCTTGATATCGCTTGTTTATCGCCTCCCATATCTTTAACGGTGAGTCTTGTTCGCCAACTTGCAGTATAAGATTCTCCAGAATGGACTGGAATAGCAACGCTGTTGCGATATCGTTCTTGTTCGATTCATCTGTTCCAGGTTGGACAGCTTCCCAAACCTTATGAATACGTAACAGAACTTTCATCCTCATTGACCATACGGTGTAATTCGTAGAGGTAAGCATAGGACACTGGATCGAGATCGTTTTGTCAAACTCCTTTTGACGTGTGGTTGTTGTAAGATCTCCCATAGCTCGGTTTTCTTACTAACGAACGATCGATCAAAACCTGGTGCTCTGATACCAAATAAAAGCTTCCACTTAAGCTCTGATACCAAATAAAAGGAATAGAAACGTGTTTGTGTTTAACCACGAAACTCAGCTTGAACACAACACGACTTGTATAAAGAATATCTCTCTTTATTATGTTTAGAAAATAGCTCAAAACTAAACACTTCAATCTATTCTATTGCCTTATCATTGACACAACTCATCAATGATATATATAGTGCTAGATAACTCCTATTTCCTATAGTATTAGATAACTCCTAAATCTATAAGGATTGCACTAAACATTAGTTCCTAAACCAACTTGTTATAGGAAACTTAGACTCCAAGCTATTG
>CAJHQQ010001659.1:0-87264 GCA_905132885.1 Moricandia moricandioides
TTTTATGTATTGTCTGGTCTATATAAAGACATGTATCCAGAACTAAGAAAGGCAAGGAAATCATATTCTCTCCTTCTCTCTCTCTCACTCACGAAATCCCTCACTCTCTCTCCTGTTCTTACTATTCTTCACATTTCCAGCAACAAACTCTTTCTTAATCTCATTTAAACACTCACTAAATTACTAAAACTCACATATCCAGCATTTGTCCTTTATGTGACCCTTCTTTTTGCAATGATCACATATTAAGGTCTTCCTATCATCATACTTGTAAACCCCTTTGTTTGCTACTGGTCCCTCAGCTTGATTGCTGGTACGGCCGTGGAATGGCTGTCTCTCCCTGGATCACTTGAAGGGGGCGTGGGTGGATGATAGATGATGGTGATGGACTTTACCTTAGAGCTATGGACTGCTCAAAGGTTGTTTTGCTGCTCCTGAGACACAGGATAACCCTGCTTAGTGTCTAGGATGGATCACAGAAGATCACTCTTCCTTAGTGATATAAAACACGTCCACCTAAGTGAACAAAGAGACAAAGTCTCCACAGAGACGATAGGTTGAGCCAAAGCTTAAGTTTATTGAATAATGGTTTATTGTTTACATGGAGGCTCGTGGTTACATAAATAAGAAAGAAGAAAACGAAATCCTAAGCTAAATAAAACCCTAAACCAAAACCATGTCGGTTTAGTGAAAACCATATCCTAATCCTATTGCTAATTGGTTTAAGATAACCAAACTTAATCCTAATTGGTTTACACTTAATGAAATCATAAATAAACTGTAAATAAACCATATTAGGCGTGCCTAATCTTCTTGGGCCAGTCATAATCCAAGCTGGCTTGTCTTTCAACTTTTTGGGCCGATAAATGCCTTTTTCGAACAACTCTTGCTTAGGCTCGATCCATCTTGTTCCTGGTCCGACCAAGTGCCTCATTAAGCTCATTTTTATGATGAAAATGCTCCTGATAATCCAATTCCACCTATGGTTCTTAATCTTCCATTTCCAACTCATTTCTCGACCATGTCGGTTTGACCAGTCCATTTCTCGATCATACCAGATCACGCATTTCATTTCCTCTCCAACCAGCTTCCTTTCACCCATTTCCTGGTCAATAAGGTTGCATAATAGACGTCCATGTTGTTCCATAGTAACTCCTATCTTTATAAAAGCTCCATAGAGGTCCATAGCCTTCTCTCGGTCCAATACCTCATGAATAAGGCCAATAAGCTCTCCAATAACCCCATTAGGTCGTCTAGTGACCCATTGCCTTTCTGGTACATGGATTGGCTTCCAAAACTTGAGTTTTAAGCTGATCCAGGTCGCACCATTCCCTCCTCCTTTAAAAGGATTTGTCCTCAAATCCAGCTCTTCAAGGATGAATGGACAGTCCAATCTCAGCTTCTTTGTTTCTCTTTGGAACAGGGTGTTGTTTAATCCTTTTTGCACGTTTATATTCCCTCCAGGTTCGAAAAAAAGTTTTTGCAGGCCCTTGTTAAACCTCATATGCTCCACTAGGATAGTCTGAATCCATACAGAAGGTTTGGTTAGTAGATCACAAGAAAAATATTCAATGACTTCACCTTCTTCAACCATAGTTGTAAATGCAGATTCATGAGCTTTAGGTGATTCATTAAGCACTCCTTCTTCAGCTTGGTTTTGACCAGACACGTGATCACATACAACTAATGATCTCTCCTCTTGTTTCAGATGGGTTTCCAAGTTGTCTGCTTGACAAAGAGTGGTTGGTTCTGATTCAAACTCTTGTTCTCTCTCACCCTGTTTTGCTGCAGTTTCTTCTTTCTTCTCTGCTGGTTCCTTCTTGTAACAACTTAGCTCATCATCTCTGGATTCTGGACGTGGGACTGACCGCTGTTGTGGGTCTTTAATCACAGCAGTGAGTGATTGATCAATCATGTTCCTGAGGTTTTTGTTACAGCCCGAGGTTCGTGGTACGCGGACTGGTACGAGGGGATGCGGACTGGTTCCGGGTGTGGGACGTACGGGTGAATCGGGTGGGATGCGATGGGGTTGTTCCGGGTGTGCGATAGATCCTGAAAAACAAAGAACTCTTTTTATAAGTTTTTATGCATGGGATGAAAGCAATACGACCTAAATGATGACAAGGAAAAGTAAGTGATTCTTATGGATTTTTGTTTAAGCATGCAAGTTGTAAACTAAATGATATGCGATTGAAATAGGAATCAAAAGAGAGGGATAGAAGTGTGGATCGATGGATCCTTGTTGCTGGACGTGTGTCTCTCTCAACAAGGACAGGGGATGATCGATGGAATGTTGATGGGATCCGGCTTGTTGGATGTGTATCTCTCCCAAGCTGAATCGGTGGATGGAATGGATTGAAGAATCGCCACAAGTTTGGTGATGAAAACTTGATAAGATTCGGCTCCTCCTTGGCTGGTTTCTCACGCAGACAGAGAGAGAGGCTAGGGTTTCTTTGCTAGGGCAAACTGACTCATATATTGATAATAAGGTGAAAATACAAGACCACTTATATGGGGTTTATATAGTACCCGATGTGGTTTGCCCTTCTAGGGGACTTGAAGCAAAACAACATGAAGTTCAAAGCATAAAGGCCTAAACAGCAAGGGCCGACTCCTTAGACTCTAAATATGGCAATAACAATTTGCCTTAGTTATTGGACTCGAAAATAAATAGAAAGGACTTAACAATTTGCCCATAAGTCTTTAAAATAGAAATTGCAACACAAATGAAAAGAACACAAGCCAAAAACAATAAACCGGTTAGAAATCAAAAATGAAATCTTACCTGCTTACCTTGGTGGCTAGGTGGATTACTCGGATGTGGGTTGGGTTGAGCTTGGGTCGTGACCGAGGGTACAAACGGATATGATCAGGTTGCCCCGGTTCCGGACAAAGGACTGGAATTGGAGTGTACCGGATGGGTCTTGAACCTCTGTTGGACCGTCTTGAATCTTTAGCTGGACCATCTCTTCAATAAGCACTTGGTCTTGTTCTTCTTGATTGAGGATCTCTTGGACAGCCTTGGAAAATCCAGCTCTAATGACCTTGGCTCCGTTCCGGGTGGTTGGACCGTGTCGGATGATAGGAACCTCTACTTGGATGGCCGCATCACCTCGTCCATTTTCTCGACCATACGAGTTGTTCTGGACTCTATCTCGGCCACTATCTCGACCATAAGGGCTTCCTCGACCACGGCCGTAATTACTTCGACCGCGGCCACGTCCTGACCACCTGCGGCCTCGACCGTGTGAATTAGAATGGACGTGGTTCACCTTACTATCAGTATTAGTAGCCGTGTGTGCCTCAGGTAATGGTGTGGATCCTGGAGGTCTCATTTCACTGTTTCTCATTAGCAATTCATTGTTCTGCTCAGCAAGGAGCAAACAAGAAATAAGATCAGCATAAGTGGTGAAGCCCTTTTCTCTATACTGCTGTTGGAGCAACACATTGCTTGTGTGGAACGTGGAAAAGGTTTTCTCAAGCATATCCTTATCCGTTATCGTTTCCCCACACAGTTTCAATTTTGAAACGATCTTAAACAGTGCGGAATTGTACTCATCCACAGACTTATAGTCTTGGATTCTGAGGTGTGTCCAATCGTAACGAGCTCTAGGTAAGATCACCGATCTTTGGTGATCATATCTGCTTTTCAGCTCTGTCCAGAGCTCGAGAGGATTTTCGACTGTCAAGTATTGTTCCTTGAGACTCTCAGCCAAGTGATGTCTTATTATTAGTATAGCTCGGTATCTATCACTGACATTATTGTCATCTATTATACTTTCACCGAGTTATTTTAATTTCAAGATGATCTTGGTATCAAGCGCCCATTGGAGGTAATTATCTCCAGATAGATTAAGGGCCGCATATTCCAAGTTATTGATTTTTGACATCTGAGATCATTTGATTATGAGTTTTAGAATTCAGAATTTTATAAACCTAATTTAGTTATACTTGGTAAACCTAGTCAAGTTATGTTTAGGAAACCTATTTAGGTTATTATTAGTTTTAGGTTTCAGATTAGGTTTAGGGTTTTAGTAATCCTAATTATAATTAGGGTTTTAACAATCTAGCAATTCTAATTTATTTTAGGGTTTTGTAGATTAACAATCCTAACAATTAGTTTCTAGGTGATTAATTAAACAAGCAAACAATCAAGCAATCAATCCAATTCGATTTTAAAATTAGGGTTTAGAAAATCGAATTAGGTTTAGGGTTTAAAACAATCCTATCAGTCTTAATTCAATTTAAAATTAGGGTTTCATTGATTAACAACCTATCACCAGGTTTCTATGTGATTTGCAATCAGACTACTCAATCAATCAATGAATTTCAAGCAATGGATGTGTACCCTAGATGATCAGGATGAGGTTCCCTAAACTATCCAGCAACCTAGCAAAGTTCTATCGATCAATTTATGAATTAGGGTTTGATCGAGTTACCTTAAGACTTAGACGGGTTGAACGGACCACCGAGAGAGTTTTCGCAGGTCGTAGGACGTATTGCAGGTTGATCGGAGGTGCTGGAAGCTATCGGGTGGTCAATCGAGTGCTGGATCGTGCTGGTTGTGTATCGGCTGATGGATTGGTGCTTATCGGGTACTGGTTCTGGTTCGTGTGCTTGTTTGTTGTTCGCGGATCAGATCTGGTACATATGCGAGTGTAGGTAATCTCTATCGCGGATGGTAAGTACCGCGGTTGTGTACTTGTGTGTGCCGGCTGGTTCGCGAGTGGACTTGTGCTTGTGTCAGCTGTTCGTTCGTCGTTCGCGGATCGTCTGGAACGTACGTAGGTAAGGTATATCGCGGTTGTGTGCTTGTGCTGGCTGTTCGCGTATCGCGGGTAAGGGTGGTGCTTATCGCGGATGGTTTGATTAGAAAGAGAGATCGAACCACTTTGATGCAGAAAGCTTTAGGTGATGAATCGATGGTGTTTTTAGGATTAGGGTTTTTAGGCGGCTGAGTATTAGCTTAGGGTTTATGAGAGACGTATCGTGCTGATAACGTGTTAAGAAAGTAATGGGGGAACTTGTCTGTATTATTGATTCTGAATGAATATGTCGAGTACATCATGCCCTTTATATATAGGGAGCTTACAATAGATAAATGGAAAGATAACATTCCTAGATAAACATGGAAAAGGTAAACCTTATCAAACTAGGAAAAGGAAAAGTCTTGGTCTATCCTTATCCATCCATCGATGGAATATTCCTTTTGGGCCGAGTAAGATTCCTTTCGGGTCGGTCCGATCCTATCCATGGTCGGATCCGGTCTTGTCTAATCCAATGGTTATTGCATCCACAATCATCTGGTTCATAACAAAACGTACCTAGAATAAATGGGTAATATTTATAGTACTTTTTCAATGAAAGAACATCCACGAAGCCGTCGTTGCTCACCCGAGTACCTCTACTAATTACAGGTTCATACCACTTATACTTAAAAAGTGTGATTTTTAAATTGCTCATCCCTTCATAATCGATTTGTATGATATCAGTTAATATCCCGTAGTAATGAGCTTCATCAGATGCATTTGTATAACTCTCTCCTTTACAACTTACTTCATAGTTACAAGTCTGTCGTCTCTCACCATGGTTCTGCATATGAAACAAAAAACTTCTTGTGAAATAGATGGGTCATGTTTTGGCCTTATTAATGAGTCCATGCACAATTTCTTTAACCCAAGTAGGGAAAGGATGTTTGTTGCTCATATATATATATATATATAAGTAAAGAATTACAAATACTTCATTACATAGATAAGGTAACAAGATTACTAATAGTTACATAATCTTTCACTCATATTTGATATTCATCAGCCCTCTTCTCGAAGAATTCTTTTTGGACTGGTCTCGATATTTTGTAGTAATCCAATCTTTGAACATGCTATATTAATTAGATCAACACAAATAAGAGAAATCAACGTGGGATATATTTTAAATATAAATTGAAGGTATAAATGCGATGACAATCAAATTAGACCTCTCAAATGGATGAAAATAGTCACAATTTCGCAAAACATAGGCATGTGCGCATCGATAATCTTTCTCAGATAGCCACTTTTCTTGCATTTCCCCACTAGGACGACCTACATGAGTAAATATACTAGGTAGTCCTTCAACATGATATACATGGACTTCACCTTCATCAAATCTTGTGAACTTGCCCAAATGATGACAACAATTTTGAAGAAAGCATGAAAATGTGAACATATGAATGATTATTTGCATTTACCTTGATTTTGTTTGTATATGGTCAGCAAAGTAGTGCTCAGAGAAATAAGATATCTCAACATTGATATATGATTCAACTATCGATCCTGCTGCATCTCTTTTGTTCTTTGCATTCGCTTTCAACTTTTTGAAATTCCTTTCAAAAAGATACATCCATCTATATTGCACGGGGCCTCCTAGTTCAGCTTCGTAGGGGAGATGTATAGGCAAGTGCTCCATCACGTCAAAAAATGATGGTGGAAAGATCTTTTCCAAATTGCAAATTATCAAAACTATGTTATGTTTCAGTATTTTTAAGCGATCTTTTTGCAGGGTTCTGGAGCAAAAGTCACATAAAAATAAACCAACACCTACATTATACATTCAAATTGCAGATCATTACTAACACAAATTTTAAACACATAGAGTTGTAATATTTCATAAAACTATAAATTAGTACCTGATAAACCAAGATGGACGTTCTGGTCTAGGAGTTCTGCAAATATAAAAGGAAGTAGCCTCTCCATAAAAACATGGCAGTCATGACTCTTCATGCCTGAAAACTTGTCCTTCTCAATATCAACACAACTAGCTAAGTCTGAAGCATAACCATCTGGAAATTTAACCGCATGTTTCACACATTCCAATAAACTTCTCGTCCAATGTGTAGGGAGGAAAAGGATCTTGACCATCACGATCAATATGTAAGTGTTTCTGATCACAGAAAAGTGCTACATCCAATCTTGACTTGATTGTGTCTTTTGACTCACCCTTCACACTCATAAAAGTATTCATGATGTTGTCAAAATATTCTTCTCAATGTGCATCACATCACGATTGTGTCAAAGAATGAGATCCCTCCAGTACGGCAGCTCCCAGAATATGCTTTCTTTGTGCATGTTATGGTACTTCCCATACCCAGGTTTCTTCTTCTCGTGACCATTTCCACCATAGATAGAAGTTTTTGGTGGATTGACACCATTTAACCTCTCGGAATAAATTTGCTCACCAGTCAAATATTCAGGTGGAAAATCATTCATACCATGTTTTCCCTTCAAGAAGTCCTTTTTGTTCTTCCTTAGTGGATGACCATGAGGAAGAAATCTTTGATGACAATCAAACCAACATTTCTTCCTTCCATTAGGTAGATAAAAAGTCTTTGTATCTTCCATGTGAATCGCACAAGACAACTTTCCATGGATTGTCCATCCTCATAGCATGCCATATACCGGAAAGTCGCTTATCGTCCAAAAGAGCACATATTTAAGATTAAAATTTTGATTCAAAGACACATCGTATGCTTGGACACCAGTAGACCACAACTCTTTTAACTCCGTAGTCAAAGGTTTGAGGAAAATATCTAGACTAGCTCGCGGGTGATTTGGCCCTGAGTTCAAAATTTTGAGAAACAAGTACTATGTATTCATGCACAAACCAGGGGTAGATTATATGGTGTCAAGATCCCTGGCCACAACGAATGATTATTAGACATCCCAAATGGATTGAATCCATCTGTAGATAAGCTGAGATAAACATTACGAGGTTATTCGGAAAATCAGGGATGTAAATCTTGAAAGTGTTTCCACTACGCCGCATCTGACGGATGACACATTTCACCTTCTTTTGCTTGGTGCTCTGCATGCCATCTCATTGATGCTGCAGTCTTTTTGCTCTGATACATTCTCTTCAACCTGTCAGCAATAGGTAGATACCACATACGACTATTTGATACTTTGGTTCTACGTCGTTCATGTCTACGCTTCCATCTTGGTGCATCACAAAATTGACACTTATCCCACCTTTCATCCTCTTTCCAAAAGATCATACAATTGTTAACACAAACATCAATTGTATAGTATGGGAGACCTAAATTTCGCATCAACCTTTCTGGTAAATATTCTGTCAACATTTTGCATATCGAATCCACAAACTTTTCACTCATAAGTTAGTTTGCATGGACCGGACCTTAAGCTTGCGTTAGTTTGCATAATCCTAGAAGCTAATGATAGTTGCAAGTGACCTTCTCGACAACTGTTGGGCTCATCGGTCATGACAGAATCAATGCTAGAAAAATCCCGAGAAATATTTCTTGTCTAAAAAATAAGTCTAAATCTAGGACAAAATCTTCATGTAATTTAAAAGAAATAAGTTATACGACAAGTTCTCGAATAGGATGGTCCGATCCAAACAAAAAAACTTTTGGGAAAAAAATGACTGTTATTGTCAACAACGGTTATCTCGAAAAATCAATGTTAGAATTGTGTTTATGTACGAAAGCTTTCTCGACACAATCTCGGTAAAAGGTCCTGAGCAAAGGACTCAAGAGAAATGGGTACACGGGATGCGTGACATCCAACTCGCCGAGCGCGCGAGTTCGACCGAGCATGGACCGGACCTTATGCCTTCCGATTGAACCTCGGCGGATCCACCACTCATTTTTTCTCGATCGAAGTTACCGTTGGGACTTTACGATAAAAATCACGAAGACTTGTTTTCCGGAATGAAGTTCATGGTTATCGTATAAACGGCAACGGTTAACTTAACACCACAGTTGTCTATACTATTCGAGAAGTGTGAATTTTCTCGTTAAATTGACGTCGTATCATTAAACGTTCTTTCAAAAAAATCGTGTAAACGTTTAAGTCAAAATACGGCCCAAAGAGGCCAAGAATGCGGATAAAGACCCACTTGCGATTTCATACGAAATTAAGCGCAGCAATGTTATGACAATGTATCGTTACTCACAGAAGAAGATAAATCTAGCGAAATTGGAAGATAAATGTCAAGTTTCCAAGATAATGATGAAGATCGAGATAAGAAGGAATATTTCCGGGAAACGATAAACTCGACCTAGGGGAAAAAAAAGAAAAGGGGGACCAACCCAGAAGGCATATATAAGGGGAGATAAAGCAAAAGGCGCAGGGATCCTGAAGATTTAGACCGAGAGAAGCTCTATTAGCTTATAAGAACTTAGAACTTAGGTGGCTAGAAGGACAGAGTTATACTCAGACGTTTCTCCATCTTTTTTCGACGATTCTGGTTTCCTTAGACTCTACAACTCATTGCACTTAGAAACCCTAAGCTTTATTCTCGACAAGCTCAGTTTCTATGACTGGCACTCGATTACCAGATGAACTTGCTCCGTCAAATCGATCTCTTGGTCCACTCTTTTAATTGAACTACGTCCAAATTGATCCTCGAAAGAGGTACATAAGCAGCCTTTCTTAGGTCCAGTCCCAAATCCTTCAAATCTTTTCGTCTTTTCATCTATTGCTAAGCGAGTTGCAGCCACATACGTTTCTCTCGACATAGGTGGTAGAGATAGTAAACTTAGTCGCGTTTTACTGCTTGTGTTATACGAATTCCTTTGTGATCTCATTTCCAGACAAGCTTCATGTACGCTTTTGTCTATCGAGCGCTCTTACGCAAATTCGAAATAAAGATCTATTGTTTTATGAATTCATTTTGTTATTTTTTCATATTTTCCAAGTTTACTCGATTACTTGTCGTTGGCTCTCGCAGAGAATCCGGGACCTCAGGGAAAGTTAGGGTTTCTTGAATTTCCTTAATTTAGGGAAATCGACAGTGTGAATTTCGGTTCCCACAGTTTGGCGCTAGAAGGATGGGGGTCAGATTACTCTAACTCATTGCCACAAAACGCTTGATCAAAATAATGTTTGGAAATACGAAAGACAATGCCGCAGCTCGCAACAACGCTGGTAAAACAACTCCAGCAGAGACTGCTTCCATCGCCAACGCTTATGCAAACGCCACAGTGCTTGAGAAAATCGAAAACCTAGTCGCGACTTTTCGCCACAATTGGAGTATCAAAACAAACAAGTGATTTCTCTCACTAAACAGAAAGGACAACGATAAAATCTATCAAACCTCGTAAAGTTCGTCTCATTACCGAGTTGAAAAAATCTCAGCTCAAAAGGATTCGACAAAAAGACCTTTTTAAAAAACTTTTCAGAAAAAATAAAACTTGCTCTCCCGGAAATTGCGGCGAAACCCTAGATTACTCACAAAGAAAGGAAGCATAGCAAATCGGGTGCAAAATCCCCACTGCTGTAATTCTTCCAAACAATATTCGAAGAAACAAAGTTGATCTCTATTGAATCACCTGAAACCTAAAACGGCTGACGGAAACTAAACTAAGCAAAACGAGAGATCGTATCATTCACTGCTAAAACGTTTTCTGAAACCTAAGATTTCGTAAAAATTCAGGCTTCGATTCTACGTGACATATTCAGTGAATTCTCGATGATGGTCACTTAAAATTAATCCCCAAAAAATACTCAAAATCCCCTCGGATCAATCCTGCGGAAACAAGAAAATCTTCGATTAAGTTGACTCCCGATATTAAGCTCATCACATCCAAAGTTTCAGAGGCTAAAACGTGAGTTTTCCGAAAAACGGCTCTCGTACAGCCAAAGTCGAAACATAACGACTTTCGTAAAGTTAAACTCAACAACATTTTATGAAACAGCTTTCGTAAAACTAAACTCACAAAATTTTGCATAGTAACTTTCATAAAATGAAAGCTCAACAAAAATTTTCGAAACAGCTTTCGTAAAATCAAACTTGACAATATTTTATTACACATTGTTCGCAAAGTGAAACGAGTTAGCATTTTATGATACAAATTTCTTAGAAAAAAATTGAAAACATTTACGAAATGACCGCACCATCATACCATCAAAACTCAATTCAGATGGCGAGTTGGACTGAACGAGCCGTCCAACTTGCCCATACGGCGAGTTGGACTAAACGAGCCAACCAACTCGCCCATTCGGCGAGTTGGACCGAACGAGCCATCCAAATCGCCGAACGGGCGAGTTGGAACAAATGAGCCGGTCAACTCGCTGAACAGGCGATTTGGACTGAAAGAGCAGTCCTTTAGATCATCTTTGCGTTCTCCTTTGAATTCCGATCGAAAAGCTTTTCATTTCGTCTCAATCAGAGTTTTCGTTGAGATTTTACGATCAGAACAAGTTGGACACACATCGTCCAACTCGCCCCGATGGGGAGTTGGATTTATTCCTCCAACTCGCCTCATGGAGATTTGGCCAAACCCTGGTGAGCTTGTCCTTTGTGTTCTCCTTCGAATCTTAATTGATAGGCTTTTCTTTTCATCTCAATAGGAGTTTCCATTGAGATTTTATGACAAAAACAAGTAAGACTCGCCTAAACTCCTTGCCTTGCTCCTACTCGACCTCTTGGGCATCCTACTCGCCCTAAACTCCATCTTTGCGTTCTCCTTTGAATCTCGATCGAAATGTCTCTTGTTTCATATTGACTGGAGTTACCGTTGGAACTTTACGATAAAAACCGTAAAGATTTGTTTTCTCGTATGAATTCAGATTGATCTTATAAAATGGCAACGGTTAACTTAACACCCTAGTCGCCTCAACTATACGATTAATTTGAACCTTCCTATAAAAATTGACGTCGTATCAAAGGTAATCTTTCGAAGAAATCTTAAAAATGTTTAAGTTAAAAAACGGCCCGAAAAGTTCTGAAACACACTTAAAATTTTAGACAAAATAGAGCCCAATGATATTATGACGGTCTATATTTTATTTGCAGGAGAAGATAAAAGTCAAATTTGGAAAATAAATGCCAAGTTTCAAAGGATAAACACGAATATCGAAAAATATAGATCGATGAACCAAGACCGTAAGACCTGTTCGAGCCTAAACGCGGCCAGAAAAAAATATATTTACCATTCTTAAGGGGCATACAAACACGAGAAGAGGAAGGGGAGATGAGCAAGCAAAATGGAGAAGAGGTTAACCCAACCTTCGAGAAAACTAAGGTATGGCCGGCTTGGAAGTTTTTGAAATCAAACTTGGAATTTTCGTAGGAAGGTACTAAGAACTAAAACTTTAAGGAACTTAGGATCTAGGAGAATAGTCTAGCGAGCTAAGTCTTAGGTCTTTTCCTGTCTCGAACTATTGTTCTGTAACTCTTCAGGCATATCTTGCAAACCGATCTAAACTCTCGGAAAACCGAGAAACGATCGCCACGCATACTCAGCTTGCTTCCTAAAGAAAGAAAGAACTAGAAACCCGAACGTCGTCTTAAAACCGGCTCGTTTCTAGCAATTTTCTTAAAACCGACATATTCCTAGTCATCAACCCGAAACTCACCAAGTCACAATCCTAGCATCGTCTTTAAACCGACGTGGATTGTCACTCATCCCAATCTTCGAAATAAAAAACATACAGAACCCTTAAAAATGTCGGTTCAGCCCTTTTTCGTAAAAAAGGAGGTAGTATGTACGTATACAATACTCGTATACTCCCATACTTCAAAAAAAATAAAAATTCTCGGCATCAAGATAACGCTTTCGACAAAGCAAACTCTCGCAGCACTAGATAGTAAAATCATTTAGCCAATGCGATGCCTCATAAAACCGATCATCCATTACTTTTGTATAACTATAACATTTCATACGGAAGAGCCTACGAGAAAATAAGATCGGTGTCATGAAAAACGACTTCGGAATGCAGAAAAGAGAATGAGGAAAACACATTCCTCGTTCAAAAATATCATGAGTAATCTGCGAGAGACATTCTCAATTTAATTCTATGCCATTCACTTCTTGTAAAACTTATGTGAAACATCCTTCTTATAAGCCACACCAAGTTATGCGAAGAAACTTTCGGAAACGAACGTAGCAAGTTTTACGGAGAAGTGTTTTTGACAATTTGCGTGTAGCTAAAATCAAAGTCATATGACTCGTTTCTCAAAAAATCACAGTGAAGGAAGTCGCACATTCTCAGGGTCAAATTTACGCGACCCATTGGTCCAAATTCCTCGCTAACAAATCAAACAATTTAACGTCCGAACAAGAACAACAGTTTTGGCCGCGAACATCCGCAAACAAAAAAAATGTTTCTCTGCCGTGAGGTTAAAACAAAACCCTTGTGATGCCACACATCTTCAATCCCGTGAACATTTCAAGCACAAAATGCGGAATACGAAAGAAAAACTCAACCTTCAACACAGCGAGACGTCGCTGACGCTCGAAGAACTATTTTTAGTCAAAACTTTCCGAAACAGAATGCTCACCTTAAAAACAGTCCATCCGCGACTTTAAAACACACACGCCTTCTTAAACATGTATCCTTCGCGAAGATTCAAAAACGGTAATATCTACCAATAATTTTGTTTCTGATCACAACACTCTCAACGTCCTAAACAGAATAAGCAATCTCGTAGAGATAGCTCTCGAACACCCGACACAAGGGTAATAACGCTATAAGAGAAATCCGAAATTTTGGTCAGCACTTTTGAGAGACTTAAAAAATCTCCCCGAAGAGATGCTCGATTCCTACCTCACAAGTCGTATAATCCGAGAATATATCGCGGACTTTAAAGCAGGATGGAATCAAGTCAAAAGCGACAGGGGAAACATAAGCCAAAGTTGTCATCACACCCCCTAAAACCGTGATTAGACCTATGTCTTACCCTAAACCCAGCACACTGGTCTCTAACATCTCTAGAAATAGTATCAAACACCCTGATACGAGATCCTAAATTTTTTCTCTTGGCTAATACTCAAACGTCTTCAGAAATCCAGCAGGTTTACACTCTCCAGAAAATTCTCGAAACAGACCACGAGTATAGCAGTTCACCGAGAGTTAGATTATAAGATGACAACTCATACTCTTCCCTTTGTATTCACACGAATACAAACGCGTTCTTAAAAATGCGAAACACAATTCATTAAAAAAAAATTCGCAAAGCGGCTGGGATCCGAAGCCACACACTGCCGGTCCCGAAAACTCAAATACGGCCACACTCGGCCAAAGTAAACAAACTACGAAAGGCTTGATCCCTTTTACAAGGGTACGTAGGCAGCCTTCAGAAGGCGCCAGCCCCAATCCTACTGCATTCCGCTCTTAGAGGATGAGTAGACCAATTCCAATGGACCTTTTCAACCATTGATTCCGCCTAACTTACCAAACCTGCCAAACCGCTCGCTAAAACCTCACGATTCTAACGAGCTGGGGGCCAACTGTTGGGGTCAAAATCAGTCAGGACAGAATCAATTCTAGAACACTCCCGAGAAATATTTCTTATCTAAGAAAGAAGTATAAATCCAGGACAAAATCTTCGTGTAATTTTTAAAAAAAAAGAAGTTATACGACAAGTTCTCGGATAGGATGGTCTGATCCAAAAAAAAAATTGGGAAAAAAATGATTGTTGTGGTCAACAACGGTTATCTCGAAATCAATGTTAGAATTGCGTTTCTGTACGAAAGCTTTCTCGACACAGTCTCGGTAAAAGGTCCTGAGCAAAGGACTCAAGAGAAATGGGTACACGGGATGCGCGACATCCAACTTGCCGAGCGTGCAAGTTGGACAGAGCATGGACCGGATTTTATGCCTTCCGATTGAACCTCGGCGGATCCACCACTCATTTTTTCTTGATCGGAGTTACCGTTGGCTACCGTTGGGACTTTACGATAAAAATTGCGAAGACTCGTTTTCCCGAATGAATTTCATGGTTATAGTATAAACGGCAATTGTTAACTTAACAACACATTTGACTATACTATACGAGAAGTGTGAACTTCCTCGTTAAATTGACGTCGTATCATTAAACGTTCTTTCGAAGAAATCGTGAAAACGTTTAAGTTGAAATACGGCCCAAAGAGGCCTAAAACGCGGTTAAAGACCCACTTGCGATTTCATACGAAATTAAGTCCAACAATGTTATGACGGTGTATCTTTACTCACTGAAGAAGATAAATCTCGCAAAATCGGAAGATAAATGTCAAGTTTCCAAGATAATGATGAAGATCGAGATAAAAAGGAATATTTTTGGGAAACGATAAACTCGACCTAGAGGCAAAAAAGGAAAGGGGAACCAACCCAGAAGGGATATATAAGGGGAGCTAAAGCAAAAGGCGCAGGGATCCCGAAGATTTAGACCAAGAGAAGCTGTGTTAGCTTATAAGAACTTAAAACTTAGGTAGCTAGAAGTAAAAAAGTTATACTCAGACGTTTCTCCATCTTTGTTTGACGATTCTAGTTTTCTTAGACTCTTAAACTCATTGCACTTAGAAACCCTAAGCTTTATTCTCGACAAGCTCGGTTTCTATGACTGGCACTCGATTACCAGACAAACTTGCTCTGGCATTTTGATCTCTTGGTCCACTCTTTTTAATTGAACTACGTTCGACTTGATCCTCGAAAGGGGTACGTAGGCAGCCTTTCTTAGGTTCAGTCCCAAATCCTTCAAAACTTTTTCGTCTTTTCGTCTATTGCTAAGCGAGTTGCAGCCACATAGGTTTCTCTCGACGTAGGTGGTAGAGCTAGCAAACTTAGTCTTGTTTTACTGCTTGTGTTATACGAATTCCTTTGTGGTCCTGTTTCCAGAGAAGCTTCATGTACGCTTTTGTCTCTGGAGCGCTCGTACGCAAATTCGAAATAAAGATCTATTGTTTTCTAAATTCGTTTTGTTATTTTTTCATGTTTTCCAAGTTTACTCGATTACTTGTCGTTGGCTCTCGCAGAGAATCTAGGACCTCGGGGAAAGTTAGCGTTTCTTGATTTTCCTTAATTTACGGAAATCAACGGTGTGAATTTCGGTTCCCACAACAACCATCATATAAAGGATGTTTCGCTCCTTCTAGCAATTCATAGAATTTCTTTGAATGGTTTCATACCGGATCTACTACATTTTGATAACCATCATCATGTTGATAGTTATCAAAACTCACATTCTCACGAAATGCATCATTTATCATTTCCACATATCTATATTCTACTACATTACCAACTTCTTCACTACCACTTAAATGTGGATCAACATAAATCGTTCTTAATGCCATGTCGATTTCTTCTCCATGCTTGTACCAAACATAATAGTCTTGCATTAATTCTTTACTATATACATGCTTCAAAATTCTTTGTCCCTAGAGAAATTTCTCGTTTTTGCAACCACTACATGGGCAAAAAATCTTACCACCATTACTTTGCGTTAGAAGCTGACTATTTACAAAAGTCATGAATTGCTCTACCCCCGCTATAAACTATTCTGCGAAGTTCCCAGTTCCTTCATCAATCCTCTTGTACATCCAATCTCGGAAATTTGTATAATTGTAATTGTACGATCTGAATGAATGATTTTTTTAAAAAAAATTCTTTCACGAGTAATAAAAAATTATAAGAAAGGTTTCCGTTGCTATATATAAAATATTTTCCAACTGTTTACCTACTTTTTTCTGACTGATTTTTTCAGTCGTAAAAAACAGGTACACCTACCAAGAAACGCCATGCACGTGTTTGTACCGTTTTTTGGGGACTGAATGGTGACCGTTTAGCCACCATATATATCAGTCGGTAAACAATCACTAATTTAACGACTGATTACCGACTAATATTTTACAGACTACGGTTTAAGTCACATATTAGTCGTAAATTAGCGACTACATTGCGTTTCCTTTTTGTAGTCGGTAATTAGCGACTGTTTCACGACTGATATTTTGTGGTCGCAGTAAATTCGGTACACTGTCGGTAAATATAGCGACTTCATATTCAGTGACTGTATTGTTATTCATGTTTAATTTCATTGGAGGGACATTTCACAAATACATTTTCATTATATATCAAAAGACCATTCTACAATTATTTAATAGTTATTAATATAAATAATTATTTATAAATAATAAAAAAAAGAAATCTTTTTATAGTCTTCGTATTATACATTTTCAAATTCAAAATTTCTTATGAATTCTTGTTATTTACGAATTTCTTTTTTCAAATTTTCCTTTTTTCATTTTTTTTTAAAATTCAAAAAATTCTTTTTGAAACTATTTAAATATTTGTTTTTTTATTTACTAAATCCTAGACCATCCTCTCAAAACTTCACTTTTCAAATCTAAACCCTTAGTGTAGGTTAGTTAACCTTAAAGATATAAATATTTTTTATCTCTTTAAAACTAAAGGTAAATGTGGTTAAGTTAAACATGAAAAATGATGTTAAAAATGTGGTAGTTTAGTAATTTCTCAAAAAAAAGTAGTAGGCTATAAAAGGAGAAGTCTAACGATAAAGATAATCATTCCCACACACAGTAATTTGATACAAGATTAAGGTTTTCACAGTTTATCTTGTTCTTGTCGAGTTGAACAGCTTTTTATAAAATCTCAATATTCTTTTTGTAATCGTATCAATAAACGTCATTCAAAAAGTTTACGATCGAATTTGTGCATACAACTGGTTCTAAAGAACTTGTCTTGACTATTACGTGACCGAATAGGTCAATAGGGTCAAAGTTCAACGTTGTCCAAGTCCTCCACGCTGCCTAATAATGAGCAAGGGACACTTTTTCCTGTTGTTTTCGTCGTTGCCTCGTTACATCTATTTTAATGTTCAACCAAATCCAAAATATACTAGTAAAAGTTAATAAATTGACTTGTTCTCTCTTTTTTTGTGGTCCTTCACAATTCTTAATTTTAAAAATATAGTAGAAAACAAAATTTTAGTGGGTCATATATTAAATTCCACGCATATTCCTATGTAATTTCTATATAATTGATACCTTTGGACTTGCAGTTGTCATCAAGCTACATCTCTTCTCATTCTCTACCTTTAAAAAAATATATCGGAAATTTCTGAAGCTTTTCAATAGTTTTCTTGAGCTATGACCGCCCAGGTACACCCTTTCTTTCATATATATTCACTCCTGAAATAATTAAAATACAATTTACTGATGTCTGATTAATCGTTATTATGTTTTCACAATTACAAAACTGATCTCTGGTTTCTAATGACAGAAATCTGTGTTGCAATTGAGTGTTCACGAGGAAAGAATCAGGAAGAGAGTGTGGGCGACCGTTTCTAATTTTTCAGGTATTTTATTTTAAAAAAAAACTTCAATATTTACAATATGATTATTACTTTTAAGAAATTGGCGAAATTAACATTTTCATTATTTGTTAAAAAACAATTTTAGGCGTTACATCGATAACAATGGATGACAAAACGGGGAAAATGACCTTAGTTGGTGAAATTGATGTGCCAAGAATCGTGAGGAAGCTAAGGAAGATATGTAATGCAGAGCTCGTTACGGTTGAAGTTGTTAAGCCACCTGAGAAAAAGCCTGAACCGGAGAAACTGACTTCATCTAAACCGGCCGAAATTGTTGCCTTTCCGGTTACGCAGTTTAACTACCCATACCAATATCATTATTCCTCTCCACATTCTTACTATCAACCATACGAGAATTACAGAGTTGTTGAGGAACCAAATACTTGTGTGATTATGTAATTTTCGAGTTTTCTTTCAAATAGCTTTAGTTATTGTCTAAGAAACACTTAATTCTGATGGAAAGAGTGTATTCTTTGTTTATTGCACTACAAGAAAAATGGCCTTTTGTAGCGTAAGGAAAAAGCTATTATATGCCTTTGTTAGCGTTATTGAAACCGCTATGACTGCCCGAGCTATAATAGGTCCCCCCTATATTATAACACTTTTTTAAATGCTATTGTAGTTTTACATTATGATAGCGTTTTTTTTTGGATTGCTATTACTGAGTGATATTTATAATAGCATGTATATTGGATGCTATATATTCTATACAATAGCAAGTTTTAGAAGTTATTATATATATTTTTATCGCACAATTTACCATTGTGGTTTGTAATATGATAGCAATTTTGGTAATGATGTATTTTCGATATCGTAGCAGTCTTTTTGTGCCATAAATTTGTTGTTATTTATGTAACCTGTTCCTATTCGATTTAAAATCTTATAACCTGCCACATTCATTGGTGCATACACAAGTTCCAAAATACAAAGTCTCAATCCAAACTAGAACACAACAACATCCAAGTAGAGTGAGTAGAGTAGTACATTACACATGATAGTCATCTTAACACAAGATCACTTTCTCCTTTGGCCATGCAATGCATGAGCCAATTGCATCTCCCAAACACTCGATCTCAGAAGATGGACGCCAAACCTCTGCAAAAGTCACCTTCACCACATCAATCCAAACTTTAACTGCATTTGGTCCCAAGGGAACAAAGTGAACAGTCTGTTCTGGGTTGTCTGATGCCCAACGTCCTTCTGCAACTACCTGCTTGTTCCCCCCAATGGACATCAACTTGCACTTCTGGTTCTCTTTGGGACCAGCATCACTTTGACAATGACGCTACAATGTATTCAAGACAAACCATTTTATGTCAATGAAATATATAAAAACAAACAAACAATTATGACGAACTTTACCAGAGATCTTCAAAGAAGAGGAGATGCAGCTTGAGTTTTTTTCTGACTAGCTTTTGTAGGTTGGTGCACTGGAGACTTAGAAACTGGTGACGAAGCAGAAAATGTGTGCCCGGGAGATGTGGGGCGTGTTGAATTTGTAGTGTTTTCAAACACACACTTACTTGCAGGCCATGCTACAAAGTGCTTAACAGAGTCCCGAAGGTATGTCATTTCTGGACTAGGCCTCCACAGAAATGTGTCAGGATCATGCACCACATCTACAAATACTTTCACTGCATTTGGTCCAAGAGGGAGACGATCAACCAATGCTTTTGGTTCTTGACACTGCCAACGGCCTTCCGCAACAACATCATCAGTAGTTGTCCAAGGTGATAGGAGTTTGCATTTGTTGACAGAATACGCCGTTGGGCTCTAGCAGACACAAGCATATGTTAATTATCACAACAACTCAGACAAAAAACAACAAAGTAATCTGTAAAAAACTTGCTTCTTGATTACACATCTTACCCTAAGAGGAATGTCTTCAGAATATATCGCCTGGTCTGAAATTATGCACTTATTTGCAGGCCATGCAACCATCTCGCCAATCGCTTGCTCAACAATACACATACCGGTTGCAGGCCTCCATAAAAAAGCATCGGACTTGATTGCAGTTTCGACCAATACTTTAACAGCAAGAGGACCTAAGGGGATGTCATTCACAAAGTCTTCCGGTTCAGATGAAATAACACGACCCTCAGCAACGTTTTCATCAGAACCAGACCAATCAACCAAGACACACTTAAGGTGTGCGCTTTTGTTAACACTCTACATAAATATATTTTAAAACATGTCAGTGAATTACTTACTTCACAATTACTAACCAAATATTATGAAGATATAAATTACTTACTCTTGCTCTTGCAGTAGCTGAGTTTTCACCTATCTCGGGTTCTTGCTGTAACATAAATGCATGTAAATAATCAGCTCATAACTAACATCCAAGAATATAAACATGCTTAGTATAACTAACCTGTCTCTTAATCCTAGCAAGTTCAGATTGCAACTCGTTAACCTGGTTCAGCAAACCAAGGTGCTTCTCTTCCATTTCAGCCATAAATTGTTTCTTCACTTGAAAACAAGCTAACTTCGTCTTCCCAATGTTTCTTCCCATCGCCCTCAAGTGACCAGGATTGTCAGGTCCTAATAGTACTGAAAGTGGATCCACACTAAGGTTTGTTGAATTAGAATTAGCACCATTATCAACGATCTCAGCTGCTTTTTTCTGTTAACATAAAATATGTTACTAAGCATATAGTAATATCTTTGAAGCACCAAATAAAACTACTTACAAACTTATCCGCAGCTATCATATTGACTGGTGTTCCATCTTTTTTTGTACGTGACTTGACCCACACTTTAAGCCTACTCACTTTCGATACTTGTCATTCATCTGTTTCCATGTCACGGAATCCACGGGATGCCTTAGTTTTCCATCGCTGCTTTTGTTAGTAGAATGCCACCTTAGGTTTCTGGCCATTTCTTCACACCTAAACATCCTCTTCAGCCGTGGAATTATTGGAAAGTATCTTAATACTTTCTGTGGGACACCTTTCTTGATCTCACCAGTGTGCTGGTTAATCTTCCATCTTGAGGCCTTACATTTAGGACAACTGTCGAGCTTCTTCAACTTCTTTCTGAACAGGCAGCAATCATTAACACACGCATGAATCTTCTCATAGCCCATATCAAAAGACTTCAAAAACTTCTTAACTTCGTACAGTGATGTATGCAACACGTTATCCTCTGGTAACATCTCCGGCAGCGTCTCAAGAAGATCATCGAAGCTCTTATCAGACCAGCCATTCTTAGTCTTCAGCCTAAACAATGACACGATGGCTGATAACTTGCTATGGTTTGCACAGCTTGGATATAATGGGGTTTCAGCATCTGCAATCTTTGCCAAGAACTCATCTTCTTTCATGTCTTCTCCCTCTGTCATCTCACAGAAGTCACATTCTGTAGCTAACTCTTCATCTAAATTCTCAACAGCTCTGTACAACCCAACAATCTCTTCATTCCACTGCTTCTCTTTCATATTGCCTTCAGCCACAGAGTATACTTCTCCATGATGATACCAGTCCTTACGCTGCTTGTACACCTCATCCATTCCCCTTCTAACCAGATGATCAACTATATCTGTAGCTGAATGCCGATCTACATTCCGACAGTCTGTGCAAGGGCAGATAATGAACTTATCACCTCCATCACCCGCAGACACAGCTTGGACAAAGTCCCATGCACCCTTCTCATAAGCAGGATCAACTCTGCAGTTATAACATAACAAAACAGAACAACTCATTAAACACTCAAATCCCCTACTGAGTACTGACATGGATCAATATATGTTGATTTCTTACCTTGACAGATGAACCCACGCCTTCTCCAACATTGTTTGATCTATACTTCTTTAAAACCATTAGAACGAGTAAAATGGTCAAAGAAAACACAAATTCTAAATAACCAAGAAGTAAAATGGTCACAGAAAATAGAAACCGTGTGAAGCTAAAATCTCAAAAAATCACAGAAAATAAAAACACTCAGTAAGAAAAGAGTAAAACAAATCAGAAGCATGTAATGACTAAGCCGAGACTAAAACAAACCATAAACATGTAGTAAAGCCACGAGAATTAAACAATTTCAATCAGAATCAAACATATCAGAATCAAACATATTAGAATAAAAGAAATGAGAATCAAGGGAAACTAAGATATCGAAGAAAATAAACCTCTTCGGTTTGAATACGAGGTTCAATCCTCTTCAAATCGACTTGAGCTGGAGAGTACGAAATCGAGCTTCAAGGTGTCGACGGAGAGTTTCGGTTGTGGGAGAAAGGGGTTAGGGTTTTCTCGATAGAGAGAGAGAGAGAGAGATGGAGAGTATCGACGGAGAGTATCGATGGAGAGTATCGACAGAACACGAAATCGAGTTCAAGGTGTCGACGGAGAGATTCAGGTTTTCTCGAGTGAGAGAGAGAGAGAGTTACTCAATTTTTTTTTTAATTTACTTTTCGAAAACCATTTTTTTATCCTTATGTAGCCTAAGTGTTACAGTTAGGAGGGAATCGATTTAGTATTTCGCGGTTCTCAAAATTTCACTAAGTATAAGCGGTACGCGTGCTTTTCTATTCCCGCTTTGTGAATTTTTCACGACAGCATTAAGTTAATGCTATGAATATGTCCCGAAATCAAAAATATTATCTATCATAACAGTTTGAAAATCCGTGCTATCCCAATATGCTATTAAAGGCCATTTTCTTGTAGTGTTGCGATGTATATTTCCTGTATGAGTTTATTTATGATAAAAAAAAAAAATCAATTTCTCTATGTGATGCATACGCTTTGTTACAGATTTACTTTTAATCACCTAGTAATCATTTTTTCTCACGGTTAGGCCACTCGACACCTATCAATGGGAAAGTGTATTTTTGGGTTACTGTGATATAAATTTCTTGTATTAGCTTAAAACGAAAAAAAATAATTAACTTACCTATAATGAAATTATTTTGTATACCTTATTGAAAGATCTTTGATATTTCTTGATGTTCTCGTATATGTATATTTGTATAGTTTCCCTTTCTCTTCATTGTCAATATCTTGGGAGTTAAGGGTGTGAAGCAATGAGTGATATTGTGGGGCTTTCAAAAGATACGGAGATCTTGTCAGACTACTTCCTTCATCGTTCGGTAGATACAGGTCGGGTGATCTGTAATGTTTTGTTGAATGAAAACAACTATGAAAGACGGGAAAAAGTAATGAGGAATTCCCTAAAATCCAAGAACAAGTTGGGCTTCATTGATGTGAATATTACAGAACCTAAAGAAGGGAAGAAACTCAAACTATGGGGGATAGTGAACTCCATGCTCGTGGCATGGATCTTGAACGCCATTCAGCCAAATATCAGGAGCTGTCTCGTGTTCTGAGACTACACATCAACTGTGGGTGGATAACTAGGAACAGTTTTCTGTGGGCAATGAACCACAGATTTATGAGTTAATTGCTTCTGTAAATTCATGCAAGCAATAGAAGATGACTGTGCAAGAGTACTTTGGGAAGATGAAGCTTATGTGGGATGGTATTGATAAGTTTGAACCGAAATTAGATTGTTGCTTTGGGAAGTCAAATTGCAAGGTTGCCAAAGCTCTTATGGAGCATAAAGATCAGCAATGTCGGCGACAGTTCCTGATGGGACTAGACTCGAGTCGATTTGGAGCAATTCAGTCTAATATCTTAGTGACGGTGATAAGCCTCAGTTTCGTTACGTAAGAAGGAAGAAAGTTAAAGAGGCAGAGACTAAAGCGCGGGAATAGGATGACGTGGCAAGTTTGAAGGGGGATTGAATATGAAGTGAAGACTCCGACTCATTTAGAAGGTTTGCCGTTGAGAGGGTCGAGTGTTTTAATAATGAGTAGACGAGCTCATTTGAGCGCAGATTTTTATTTTGGATTGAGTCATTTGACTTGAGGAGAATATCGTCTGGATTAGGCCAGATATTGAGGAGATTATCGCCATACGGGCGAGTTGGATGGCATGACACGACCAACTTGCCCGTACGGTGAGTTGGTAGGCACGACACGACCTACTCGCCCGTATGGCCAGTTGGACAAGGCCAACTCGCCGAACGGGCGAGTTAGATGGCACAAGCAATCCGACTTGCTCGTTCGGCAAGTTGGATTAAATCAATCTAGTTTCACCTCGCTAAACCCCCTCTTTCGATACTTGATCGAACTTATCTTTGTTCCGTCTCAAACGGGATCGACATTGGAACTTTACCAAAAGAACTCATTTTCTCGAGAAAGGATGGGTCGATCGTATGAAACGATAACGGTTAAATAAACACCTAGAGTCACACATCCTATACGAACGATCCTAACTTTTGGATGACGTCGTCTTAGCAATGTTATTTTGATAAAATTGAAAAAACGCTTAAGTCAGAAAACGGCCCGACGAGGTCTAAAACTTGGCTTTAGGCCCACTCGTGATTTTATCCGAAATCAAGCTCAAACTTTGTGACGGTTATTCTTTTATTTTTCAGGAAAGGATAAATATTAAGTTTGAAGGGCTAAATGTCAAATATCGAAGGATAAATGTTAAGTTCCCGAAGATAATCATGAAGAGCGAGAAAAAAAGGAATATTTCCGCAAAGCGATAAATTCGACCAAGGGAAGAAGGGAAAAGAGGAAACCACCTCTAGAGGAGTATATAAGGACTTCAAGGGTGATGATGCAGAAGAGACACGAAAATCTCCACTTAGATCAAAGATAGCTTAGCACTTAGAGCATTGAGGCAACTTTCCGTTTTTGTTATTCGATCTGCGACTCAACTAGGGTTTTGCAGTTTTAGGTTATTAGAACTAGGGATCTCGTCGACAGCTCTCATAGCCTAGGCTCCTATCCAGTCATAAACGTTCATAAGCAAATTCGGAATAAGACATCTATTTGCTCTCTTTTTTATTCTTATTTCTTTTTCCATATTTACTTCATATTCTGATTGATTAGCGTGTGATTTAGCAGATATCCGAGACCTCTGCGAAACTAGGGTTTACCATGCGTTCCTAATTCAACGGAAATCAACTCTGCGAATTTTGGTTCCCACAATTTGAAGATCTAATTGTAATCACAGCTCCCAACCCTGCTCACAACAAGCTCTCAAAGAAGCAAACTCAAAAATCTCAAGCCAGAGAACTACATATTCCAATCATTCGACGAAACCACATTGAAGAGAATAACTCAAAAACAGCCCGCCAAACAGTTAGAATCAATGAAAGTTAAGCACCACTTAAATGCTAGGGTGAAGCGTGCATAACTTCAACAACTAATTAAAACCTCTAGAAACTCTAAAGATGAAAGTTAAAGAAAGACTAACATGGTATTTTGCTAAAGTCATGGATACTACCAGTGATATGAAAAATTGTGAAGAGAGTATTGACAAAGTCGAGATTGTTGAAAAGATACTTCGAAGCCTCACAGAAAACTTCAACTTTGTAGTGTGTTCTAGTGAGGATCAAAAGACATCGATAATCTTTCAGTGGATGAGTTGCAAATATAGAATGAGCCAAAAAAATACTCGAGAAAGGGGAATATGGAACACTCAAAGAGGATGAAGCAAATACCGAGATCAAGGGAGAGGTTGATTGTATATCCTAATCTCGCACTAGGTATCTTCTATAATAATGGCGGGAGAGACTTGGTGACAAACCATGGTCCAACATCTATAATTTGTTTGAGTTGGATCTCTATTAGTTTGAGTTCACCAGCCCATAGAACATAGCCAAATATGTGGAGTTTGACGAGAAGGAAGAGCTACTCCTAATGGCACATGTTGATCTGAGTAAGACTAATGACAAAGTGGTCTGGTTTCTAGATTCCAAATGTTCAAACCACATGATATGAGAAAATCATGGTTCATTGAACTAGATGAGAGCTTTACACACTAAGTTTGAGGGAATAGTGCAATAATTATGGTGTAAGGAAAACAAAGGTCAGGTTCGAGGTTGAGGGGGTAACACAAACGGTGACTGATTTCTACTATGTGCCTAATCTGACCAACAACTTTCTAATCTTCGAATAACTTCAGGAGAAACAACTGACGATTCTAATCAAAACAATGTGTCCAAGATCTGACATCACTATAAGGTCTGATTGTTGAAAGATATGACCATGAATCGTATGTTTCAAGTATATACTAAGAAACTAGTACATGAAACTTGTCTTAAGGTAGAAAAAGAAGATATATGAACTCTTTGGCAAAAAAAAATAGACATCTAAAGAACAAAGCAATTTACGTGATGCACAAGAAAGAGATGGTGAAAGGGTTACCAAAGCAAAAAATGAGATCAAGGTATTAACCATATGCAATATGGGAAAGCATGAACGTGGGAAATTTCCAAAGAAAAGCAAGTGGAGAGAAGAGGAAAAACTGGATCTGATTCACGTGGATCTTTGTGGATCAATCACTTAGATGGATTTTTTCTCGAAAAAGATGGGTATGTTTCTTTGTGGATAAGGCAGAAGCATTTTACACCTTCAAACTCTTCAAAAATGCATTTGAAAAGAAGCCTGTAATTTGAGGGCTATAGATGGACATGAGAGGAGAATTCACTTCCGAAAAGTTGAACATGTTTTTCAAAGATTATGAGATCAAACGTCAACTGAAAATGGCATACACCCCCACAACAGAATGGTGTAGCCAAGAGAAGAAATCGAAAAATAATGAATATGGTCATATGCTTACTATCAGAAAAAGATGTAAAAATAATTATGTCCTGATGTAGTTAGATGGACGCCTCATGTATTGAATCGAAGATA
Source organism: Moricandia moricandioides (assembly GCA_905132885.1). Taxonomy (NCBI): domain Eukaryota; kingdom Viridiplantae; phylum Streptophyta; class Magnoliopsida; order Brassicales; family Brassicaceae; genus Moricandia; species Moricandia moricandioides. The sequence continues at coordinate 26,801 of CAJHQQ010001659.1, forward strand.
CACAACATCGATAAAAGATAAGATACCTTAGGAAAGATGGACATGGTTTAAGCCAAAGGTAGATTACTTCAAAGTTTTTGGATCAGTTGCTTATGTTCATATTCCAGAACAGAAGCAGACAAATTTGGTTCTCCCAGTCACATGTACATTCTATTTGGAGTCAGTGAAGAATCCAAAGTGTATAGGTTGTATTATCCAATCACAAAGAAGATCACTATAAGTAGATATGTGATCATCTAAGAAGATGCTAGGTGGAATTGGAACTCAGACACACATGAGAAAAAAAATTGGAATGGAGAGATGATGTATGGAAGAAGAAGAAGAAGAAGAAAGTGATGAAGAAGGTGGGGATGGTGAAGATGAAAGAGGTGGCAAGCCAGAAAACACAACTCTAGGAATTGCTGCAGATGATCCAGAAGATGATACAATAGAGGATATTGCAGCGGTTACTGCACAGGCTGGATATTAGTCAAGGAGACAGAGGAGAGAGCCTATTTTGTTGCAGGACTTTGTAAGCAGTGAATAAGTAGGAGAGGAAGAAGCTGGGATCAGATTTGTACTTTACATATACAACGACGATCCGATAAAATTTGATTAGGCAATGAAAGAAGAAAAATGGAAAGAAGCCATGAACTTGGAAATCCAGTTCACCAAAAGGAATCACATGTGAGAGCTTGCGGATTTACCCTCTCACTCAAAGAAGATTAGATTCAAATGGATATATAAATAATTTAAATGAGGAAGGGAAGATAGAAAAGTGAAAGGCTCGTCTCGCTGCAACAATGGAAATAGACTACACCAAGGTCTTCACACCAGTTGCTCGATGGGATACAATTAGGAGTCTCTCGGCATTTTCATCTCAGCAATGTTAGTTTGCCTATCAACTAGATGTCAAGAGTGCGCTCTATGGCGAACTTAAAGAGGAGGTCTATGTAGATCAGCATGAAAGGTTTCTTAATGTAGGTGAGAAAGATAAGGTTTACCGGTCGAGAAAATCTCTTTATGGTCTAAAACATGAACCAAGAGCCTGGTTTAACAAAATCGAGAGTAACTTTAAGAAGGAAGGTTTCCAAAACTGCAGCTATGACCATACTCTGTTTTTCAAGAAACAGACGAGCAAAATCTTGGTAATAAGTCTTTGTGTGATGAATTAATATTCACTGGAAATGATGAAGAATTGTGTGCAGAGTTTGGTCTTCAATGGAGAAAGAGTTCGAAATGACAGACATGGGGAAGATGATGTTCTTTTTTAGAGTATAGGTTCATCAACAAAGTCATGGCACCCACATTTTTGAAAATAAATATGCAAAGAGGTTTTGGAGAGATTCAATATGTGGAACTGTAATCTAGTGAAGAACCCAATAGTTACAGAGACAATCATAGCAAAGGAGAGGAGCAAAGGGGCTGATGCAACATTATACAAACAACTTGTCGGATTCCTAATGTATCTCACCGTAGCAAGACCAAAATTGATGTTTGTGGTATTCTTAATATCACGATGCATGGCTGATCTGAAAGAAGAACACATGTTGATTTCTAAGAGAATGCTGAGGTATCTATGAGCAACATTGAACTTTGGAGTATTCTATGGTAGATATCGAAACTGAATCTTTTGGGGTACACGGATAATGACTATGCTCAAGACATCGAAGATAGGAAAAGCACCTATGTATATGCTTTTATACTAAATGGTGTGGCGATTTGTTGGAGTTCGAGGAAGCAAGATATTGTCACTCTATCATCCACTGAAGCCGAGTACATTGCAGTTACTTCCTCTGTGTGACACATTATCTGGCCGAAGGAAATATTGAAGGAATTGGATGCTATAGGTGATGAGTGCATTAAAATTATGTGTGATAACATTTTAGCTATTAAATTGTCAAGAATCCAGTCATGCGTCGAAGGACAAAGCTCATCGAAATCAGGTATCATTACTTGCGGAATCTATCAAATGAAGAAGTGATGAGGCTGGTTTTTTGTGGAGAAAATGGTCAGTTGCAGACATTATGACTAAACCTATCAATTTGGATCAATTTGTAAAGCCCAAGAGTTTTTGGAGTTCAACGCATGGAGGATTAAACTGAAGCCGAGAAGCTTTTTAGTCTAATGGGAAGACTTTGTTGGAAGTTTGACATGAACTAGAAGTTTTCATGCGCCATGCGCCAAAATAATAATTTTAAATATAAAATATTTTTTTTTTTGTTTTATTTTGAAAAACATTATTTTACAATGGGACATTATTTTTTATATATATTAGCTTTATTGGTTTGAAAACATAAATCATGTATTTTTAAAATTTTATTCTTTTTTTATTTGGTTTAAGAATTTAACTTTAATTTGATGACAAAAAAAAAAGCAATTTCACTTTAATTTTATTTAAATTTCAGTAAAGTTAAACTTACATTTTATAAAAGAAAAATAATTTATATTATATTATATTTACATAATATTATTTTAAATATGTTTTTATCACCTAGTTTTATATAGATATCAATATTTAGATATATATAAATTCTAATAATATAATATTCATGTACCATGGAAATAATTAATAAATTTAAATATAATATTGCTTTTTTAAATAGTTTAGATTGGACATTATTAATTTGATATATTAACTTCATCGGTTTGAATTATGAATTTTATATTCATTTTTATTTTTTGCTTAACTTATTTTACATTTTTACTTTTATTTGTTTTTCAAAATATGAGTTATTAATTATTAATATATATAAATAGTTTTAACAAAATTAATATTTATACAAAAATTTAAATTAATGGTGATATGAGTTAATAGTCATTATCATATTAAAAATTGCAAAAATATACATTTTATAAGGAAAATTGTACATGTCATAATTAGGCTAATGTCATGCATCATTTTTCAATAGTCATGTCATCATTTTTTGCTGAAATTGAATGTAGTGATAACACATATGCAAATTATTTCACAAATAATATCTAGGGGACTAGAGGATAAGCAAAGTTTGTTTTCTGAACTGGATGTTGTTAATATGTTTGTTTCCTACTTTTGTTTTTTTTTTTGTGTTGACATTGTAATAATTCTTTATAAAACAACAAAAATATTTTTAGTTTTAATATAAGAACTAGATTTGACCCCTGCTTGCGGGTATTTTTTGTTAATTATTTTGATAAAATATGCATGAATCTATAATTTTATTAGAAAAAATAATTTTAAAGTTATTTTATTACAATTATTGATTCTCAAACATTTTTTTTATATTCGACCCAGACTCGTGGTCGAATAAATAGACTTGTAAATTCGTATATAGCTTGTATATAGCATATGTTCACATATATAATTTGCTAATCTCCTAAATTTACTTAAATTTATATATATATTTACTTAAATTTATATGTATATTTATATGAAAACTAAAACATTAGTTTGCTCATATATGTATATTTATATGTAAGTTTATGAAATATTGAAAAATAGAAATACAATTAAGGCGAGAAACTATACATGATTAACTGTATTTTTAGTTTTAAATATTTCATAAATTAATTGGTTGATTGATATTAATTAATTATGATATTTAAATAAAGAAATGACATTCTTTTGTAAATAACTAGAAAAGACAAAGGTAGAATCTTAATAAGGATTCTGATTTAATATATAAATATCCAACTCAACTATGTTTCTTTTACCTCTAAGTGGTAACCAAAAGAAAAATGAGAAGGAAAACTAAGAATAAAAAGAAATAAAAGAAACTAAAATAATAAGAATGAAAAGGAATATATCTACTTATTGTTAATTTTCAAATTTGATAGGGAATATTTTTGTTCTTAAACTTGATAAGGATTGAAAGAAACTAGGTGGAAACATATTCATTATAAAAGGTACAATAAATAATAATAATTCATTATTCAGTTCATTCTTATGTTCACCATTTAGAGTTTATATATTCCCATTTTGGATCATTAGGGTCTCCAATAAACATTCTATTCATAAAGGGTTATGTTTCTTAAAAAAACAAATTATATTTTAATCATTTAAACAAATAACAGACTGTTGTAGTAAACACAAAACTAGAATTTTAGTATGTTCTTGATTTATGTTTCTTATAATTAAAAACCAAACTAAGGACACACTAATCAAAATCCAAATCTTTGAAATTTATAAGAGAGAACCTTTGTGACTCTACTCTTACTTTTGAGTCTTGAGTTCGATTTCAGTTTCGTTTTGAAGTGCAAGAACATAATCTAGAGAACTTGCTTGAGAAGTTCGTACGTAACTTAAGTGTCAAGAAGGTCAAAATTTAACGTTTTTGCCGGTCGTATACGCTACGGTATGAGTAGTGACACTTTGTCGCTTCTTCCGTTTGATTTCGTCGTTGCCTACTTGCCTCCTACCATTGGTTCTTAATTTTCAAAATTTTCCTGGAATAATAAGAAATTAATAGATATTGACTTGTTTACTCTTTTTGTGGCTGTTTACAATGCTTTTGTTATTTAAAATAGATAGGAAATATATTATATTCCTCGTAAATTCCTCCGAAATTTCTATATAAGTTATATATCTTATAGGACTTGCAATTGTCATCAACAAACATTTCAAATCGTCTCTCCTCTCTTACTCTCTTTAAAAATTATATCAGAATTTCTGAAGCTTTTCTATAGTTTTCTTGAGCCATGCCTGCGCAGGTACACCCATTCTTTCATACATACTATATCTTGAAATAATTATATTTAATATATATATTGATGGTTGACTAATCATTATATATATATACTAATCGAACATATTTATGTTTTTAAAATCTAATAATACGCAATTAGCCATACTAATCTTGGTTTTCAAATGACAGAAATCTGTGTTGCAATTGAGTTACCATGAGGATAGAATCAGGAAGAAAGTGTTGGAGACGGTTTCTCGGTTTTCAGGTACCTTTTTATAAACTTCAAAATTTACAATATGATCATACGTTTAATAAGTTTGCAATATTAACGTTTTACATGATCTGTTACATTTTTAGGGGTTACTTCGATAGCAATGGATGACAAAACCGGGAAAATGACAGTAGTTGGTGAAGTTGATGTAGCGAGAATCGTGAAGAAGCTAAGGAAGATATGTGAAGCCGACATCGTTACAGTTGAAGCTGTTAAACCACCTGAGAAGAAGCCTGAAGCGCCTGTCACCTATCCGTTTCCGGTTAACTACATGTATCCATACAATAGTTACTATCAGCCATACTGTATTTGTAACTGTGGTGGATCAACCAAATAATACTTGTGCGATCATGTAATTTTCCTAGATCTCTTTCAGATAATACTAGTTATGTAACATTTAATTTTGATGGAAACTGTATTTTTGAGTTACTGTAGTATACATTTCCCATAAGAGCTTATTTTGAAAGAGAAAAACGATCGATATGCATGATAAATTCACTTTATTAATGTTTTTACATTTAATCATCACGTAATCATTTTCTCTGGGTTTCATTCACGTAGACTTTTCTCGTGGCTTTTACTTTTAAGTTTAAATCATATTCACCATAAGAGTACCATATATATTACTAAATCAATATGTTGCGAGGGTTTGAATCCATTCATATTCGGATGCAAATTCCAAATTTATATATTATGTTGTTTTTCAAATTGTTTTTATAATAAAAAAATTAGGTCTTAAGCCCAAAATATTGGGGTCGACGCGGATCGAATAATAGATAATTTTCAATATTTGTGAATTTCTTTGTATTTTACGGATATCTGATTTTCTAATTTACTAAATAATGATATTAATTTTTAGAATATTCAGAATTTTTTGGCTATTTGTGAATATTTAAGGATATTTACGGATACCTCATACACTTTGCATTAACCACTTTTTTAATACAAGTAAATCTAGAAAATTAAACAAATTTGTTTTCGAAAACTAATTTTTACATAACATAAAAATAAAAATTAATGGAACTATATTCTCCCTAAATTTTTTAAATTAATCAAATTTTCTTATAAAACACAAAATTTTAGATTTTTTAGTTTTATAAACATATTATATTTTTCTTAATTTAATATTTTATAAGTAATTTTTAAAATAAAATTAATAAAATGATATGTGAAAATAATTATTATATAAAATTATACATATAAAACTCTATATTTATTTATAGATACACATATATTTGTATAAAGTCGAATCCGAACGGATATCAGGCTCTAAACTTTTTAGTATTTGTGGTTTACTTCTTTTTTAACGGATATTGACTTTACAATTATTTGTTTTGCTTTAGTGACTTACGGATTAAATGTCCACCCCTATCCAAATCTTTAGTCTTTAAAAATTATGATCTAGAAAAGCATTATGTATCAAAAGAGGTTTGAGTTTGGGCTACAATAAAATTAACATTATCATTAGGCCATGTTGGTTTTTAAGTAATCTATTTGATTGTAGAAAAAAACGTAAACATTTGTGAACTATTAGAGAATGAGATAAATGGAGCTGACATTGAGAAAGAGTCAAGATCTAAGTCTTCTTTCACAAAAAAAAAAATTACTAAAAGAAAATGCAAAAGTCTACATTGACCGGGGGGGTTCCACACGTCGAGTAAGGCTTACCAGGATATTTCGTTTCTTGGCTCGGAGATGCAGAATATAATAGTCTTCTGACTCTTGTCTATACAATTTTAAATTTAGGCTAAAACAATAACTGTTTCAACGTATAAACTTATATGAAATTCACTTTCGTAACTACATATATATATATTTATATTATTAAAACTAAAGTATATTTTGGTATTGTTTGAAAACATAGATAGCAGTATTAAAAAAAAAAATATGTTTAGAAACATAGATATTAGTACTAAGATGGCTTTAACCAAAATTGTATCTTATTTTGGCCAAAATCATATTTATAACGATCCATCCCGAATCATAATTACAATTTAATTTTTATTGAGATGGTGATTATTATATTTTTTAGAAAAATGATTTGAGAAAATATATTTCATATTGTTAAAAAAATATTTTTTTTCTTTATTTCTCTAAAAACATAAATTTCACTGGCGTAATATATATTTTGTCTATATAAATTTTTTAAAATCTATTGCATATTATTATTTACAAAACATTAAAAATTTCAATATGATAAATATATTATGAAAAATATATGATACATCTGCCGATTATATATACGTAATTAAATGATCACATTTGCATCATGCAACATGTTTTGTAAATATAATAATATGCAATTCATTATATAATAAAACATATAAATAGAACACTTAAAATGAAAGAAAATATAAATTTATATTAAAAATTAAAACTCGCAATACAATTGCATTATAAAATTGTAACACATTTAAAATATACAATTGTAAAAACATTAATCAGTATATATATAAACCAACAGCCGTGTGAGCGCGCGGAATATGTGAATGCAATGTTTGGTATCGCCTCCTAGTATTTCCACCTTCGGTTTGTGTTTTGTTGGAAGTTTGGAGAAGAGTCAATGCTAACGTGGCCGAATTATTACAAAACATAAAAAAGATCAAAGCATTAAAAGCTGTATTGATGGCACCACATACAAGGTAGGGATCACATCACCGTTACAATCCTCCCTCAGATAACTATAAAGAACGACAAAGTAGAAAAAGAAGGGACATCCAAGATTCATATTATCTCTATTTTGATCCAATGTACATGTTAGCAGGAAGAAACTCTATCTCAAGTACAAGCTGATTCATTAAAAAAATTTCTCTATTTTGATTCAACGCACAAGTCAACAAGATGTAATAGGACAACAAGTTCCACAATGTTTGGAGCAGATCACCCAAATCCAGACCGACCAGCAGGCGCAAATCAGTTCCATATTGCCTCATCGCTAAGGAGCACGCAAGATCCAGTCCTAGGAGGTGGTGGAAGCATTTGAGGAGGCGGAGGCATTTGGGTCGAGCCAAGTCGGAAAATTGGGCTCAACAGCCTTCTCCTCCCTCTTGGAAGTACTTTGTTCCTCACCACCTAAAGGGCAGTGGTTTGCTGCTCCGAGAGCAGTGTTTATCATTTCCTCTCTTTTCTTACAGCCTCGGCCAACCTCTGCGCAAGACTATTAGGGGTGGGTACAAGCAAAGTACTTGCCATTTTTAACATACTTGGTACTTGGCTTGATTTTTTTGAGTAATGAAAATTTGGACTTGTAGTTAGTTTATTAAAAAACATTGTACTTGTACTTTCAAAAAAAATCACTAAAAAATTGTATACTTGCAAGTTACTTGCCCCGTTTTACTACTTATTACTTTTGAATTAGTTTACATATTATTTAATAATTATTTATAAATTATTTAATAAGTATTTTTTTTATTTTAGCTACTTAAAGTTTACATATGAGTTTAAAAAAAGAGTTAGTTAATTATAATTTTATGATAACGAACTTTTTCTTAATAAAGAGTGTTTCTTTACTTTTCATATGTTTTAAGTCAATATGATGAATATAAAATAAAAAAATTATGTTTTTTTTATAAATATATCACTTTTAATTCATTTATCGTATAAATAATTTATTCCACTATAATTCAGAATTTTTTTGGTTCAAAAGTAAAAATAGATAATAAGGTACGGGTAATAAGTCACGAGTAACAAGCTAAGAAAGTCAAGTAGTTTTTTATTTTTGTTTTAGTATTTGATACTTGTCTTGTATTTGTAGAATAAACGACTTTGTACTCGACTTTAAAAACCAAATATGAATTAAGTAGCGAGTATAAGCCGAGTAGCAAGTAATTATGTCCACCCCTACTAGGAATAACAACATTTGAACTTCCCATGATTCCTCGAGAAGAACTAATGTTCGCAAGAAAATCAACAGCACACAGAGAAATCTCAAAGCAAGAGGAAACTCACCAAAACTGCTGATTTGTTGCTTTGGTTTTCACTGGACAAACTAAGAAACAGAAACAGACCGAAAACAGCAAGATCAAATAACACAAAAATGACAACAAAATTGTTATACTAAAATCCGATCTAAACAATCAAACCCTAGTTTCAAAAACTTCGAGTCCCAGTGAAAATGCCAACTACAAAGCGGAAAACACTATCGAAGTGGGGGCAAAAAGAAAGAAAACAAAGATATGAATACCTAGGCAGCGATAAACAACTAGGAAGAAAGAAATGAAACACAGAGACAAAGAAGAATCGACGAAATACAATCAAAACAAAAAATGCACAGAGAAAGAGAGAAAGAAACTAACTTTTCACTATCCCTGGATGACAAGAGTGAGCAACGAAAAAGACCAGGAGTTCATATTTTGAAACTCGAAAATGATTGCCACTAGACGATTCACTTTCCAAGGAGGGAAATTAAATCCCTTGATTTACATCATTCAGATCTCGGACCAAACCGCAATACGTCAGAAAGCTGGAATCTCAAACTGGGTTTTGAAAATCATAAACGCCTGTCACAATTGCATCACCAAGGTCGGAATCAACGTCTGACCTGAGACACACCAGACTCATGGAGCTACTGTTGGAGGTGGATTTGACTCCACTCCAAACCTGGTCAAAGAATCTAGCCCAATAAGTCCATAGTCCCGCTAGAGGATACTATGCCCAAGAACGAGGGACCATCCCGAGATGGAGAAGAGTCAATGCCGACGTGGCCGAGTCAACAAAAAAACATAAAGGAGATCAAAGCATTAAAGGCGGTACTGACATGATATATGGACCAGATCATGCTGTATATCACGTTACCGTTACGCTCCTCCCTAGACAGCTATAAAAGGACAGTGAAGAAGAAGGAGAAGCGGGATCCAGGCTTCATACATCAAACTTATACCTATTTTATACTCATATACAATTGTATTTAGAGACGCTCTGGTAATCATCATTGTATCAAAATCCATTATCAATAGAAAGTACTTTTCTACCTCAAAATTATTCACATCTAGTCGATTTATTGATTACTTATTTGATACTTTGGATTAAACCATAATCCTAATTTCTGACCTTATCCGGTGGTCCATCACTCTCTATAAATCTCAAACTAAGCACAGAGATGACTCTTGAAAGTACCATGAGTACTGAATAAAATTGTGGTGCAAATTCTATGAGTGACATGTAACGATCTCATAATGTCGGTGTCATTTTCATTAATAACCACGACATTATTCTCAACTTCAACTACTCATGTTTGTCTTGCCTTGCAAAATATATGCATGCGGTAGACCTCTTTTTTGTGAATTCAATTGCATATATTTCTACGAATATGAAATCATTTAATTATATGCTGTTAAGGTAATATAATAAACATGTTGACCAAAAAAAAAGGTAATATAATAAACAATATATTTCAGATCTCGAGAGGTATAGTTGATACCTGATGTAATGTTTCCCAAAAACTCCGCCTCTTTTCCTGGCCAACTCAGCCATTAGATCATCAAGTTCAATCTTGAAAATTCTAAAAATGATTTCCAATCTATCTTTGGTGGTCAACCATTAAGATGTTTGGTAATCTCTGGCCACTTGGGTTATATGTGTCAGGAAATCCATAATACCTACATATAGTCATTGCATCAAGGTAATGTTGATGCATATACGGTGGTCTTCCATAAAACTTGATGGCATATAAATTCTTATACCTTGCTCATTTAGAGTTTCCAAACCAGCCTTAGAGGTTTTTCAATGCTTTCATAGTTATTACAACGAAGCTTCTTCTGATTGAACCAAACGTAACATAAACGCTTTGATTCAATATTTGGTGTATCCGTCGACAAGAAACTATTGGAATAACCTCCTTGATCTGGTTGTGGTTGGAGCTTCACCATGCCCCTCAAGAATTCTATACGCAAAAAACTCTCGCATTGTGATAGATTTTCGTTTCCTACGGTTGTGTCTTGATAACCAATAGGTATGTCAAGACGAAAACAATCTCCACCATACGGGAATAATAGAGGATATTGAAGAGGAAATATGATGGATGAAGTTCGCTGATTCTGTGGGAATGTACCTGTCTTAGTCTCAAGAATAATATCTCGTTTCTCCATATTCGTTACAAAAATCTCCAGGAATAAGTGCTGCAACCTTGTCAGCTGTAAGTAGATTTTGTGTTCTTCCATCTGAAGATCTTTCATCAATCAACCCTAACTTAAAGTTTTTTCCACCACACTCAACAATTCTATCCATAGCTTGTCTGAAAGCTTTAACATGGGATTATGCTCATCCAAAAGGTTCTTTAAAAGTTCTAACAATCTTCTCCTTCAGACATTATACGTCGTCTCCAGTAGCCCTGAAAGTAATAATCCACAAAAGAATTTGCAATATATCTTCATAAACATATAATTCTTTAACACAACAAACAAATTACCCGATGCATTGATTCAATTAGAATTTCGTTCATAGTATCATATATTTAGAGATGCAGGAATTTGGGTATTTCACCATTTTGCTGGTAACATGTCACCAATTAGGTGATAATTTTTACCATTCATTTTTAAAATATATGGACCACGACCATTATTAACACTATGGTCTATTCTTCCACCCCAGTGATGGTGAATGAAAACATCATGTTATATACTCTAATAAACTCACAGAAATGTTTACTCAAAGCATCGCCGTTAACTAACCAATCTACCAACTCAGTTGAAGGATTTTGAAGAGCTGGGAGAAACAAGTCTTTCTTCTTTTACTACATATAGTAAAGTTCAGCTTCGATTGCTTTCTTGGTTTTCCTATTTTCTCACCGTATTACATATGAGCTTTACAAAATTTACATGCATATATAGGATCACCGTCATCTTGGTAAGATTTACATGGAGAAATACTGGGAATTTTGTCTCCCTAATTGTTCACTACCAACACTTACATTTGAACCTTTTCAATAATTACATAATAAGATAACAGGAAAAGTAATTCTTATAATCAAGGAAACAACATTTACTTACCAACTGCACTCGAAATGTCCTTTACTGCAATTCTATGAGCAACAAAAGTTTTTACTATATTTTATATTGTTTTCCCCCTAATGTAGTTTAAAAAAAAAACTTATTACTAAAATGCAACTAAAACATTGGAATAAATTTTATATGTTATGCTTTCTCAGAGGTGGCGAAATGGTTGTTCCGGTAGCTTGACTGGTTATTTTCATTTGTCCAGCAACATTTGAATTTACAAAACAAAATTTTTAAAAATATATATCAATGAAACAGGAACTAATTTTGTTATATTAAAAATATGTTCATTTGAGATTTCATCCAAATTTTTTATGTCAACGGTTTCATTCCACCAACAATCAACTACTAATATACCAAGAAAAGTTATTCCTATAATAATAAAACAATTTTACTAACCAATTGTACTCGGAATGTCCATTACAGGGATCATATGAGCAACATTAATTCCTTCCATTGTGGGAACCTAAATTCACACTGTATATTTTCCGATAAAAATAGGAAAGCCAAGTAAACCTAACTTTCCTAGAGGTCCGGATATCTGCTAAACCACACGCCAAGCAATCAAATAATGAGAATAAACGAAATTATTATGAAACGATAAAACGAGGAGAGAGAAAAGAAGATCTTATTCTGAATCTATGGTTTGAGCGTTACAATCAGGTAGACATAAACGGTAAGAGCCGTTGGCCAGTTCCTAGTTCTTACCTTGTAAGATCTTATTAAACCTAGTTGAGTCGCAGCTCCATAACAAAAAACAGAAAACATGCCTAAATTGCCCTAAGTGCTAAGTTTGCTCCGAGTAAAGAGTTACATTTCCCTTCTTCTTCGACTGGGACTTCCTTGTATACTCCTCTTAGAGGCGTTTACTCTTTCCCTTTCTGCCCTTGATCGAGTTTATCACTTTTCGGGAATATTCCATTTTCCTTCGATCTTCGTGTTTATCTTCGGAAGCTTTACATTTATCTCCTGAACTTGACATTTATCTTCTGAAATTTATATTTATCCTTTGTTGCAATACAAAAGAAAAACGGTCATAGGGATTGGGCTTAATTTCATATAAACTCGAGAGTGGGCTTTTACCGTGTTTTAGGCCTTCTTAGGTTGTTTCTCGACTTAAGTGTTTTTCTCGATTTATCGAAAGAGCGCTTCCGCAATGACGTCGTTCCGAAGAAAGCTCGAATTCCCCGTATAGTGGAGGTAACTTTAGGTGTTTAGTTAATCGCTCCTATCTTATACGACTAATCCAAACCTTGTACGAGAAAGTAAATCCTTTAAGTCGTAAGGTTCAAATGGTAACTCCGATCGAGGTAAAAACAGAACGAGTCCCGAAAAGGAGGCTACAAGGACAAGATAAAGATGAATTGTTTGGTCTAACTCGACGAACCGGCGAGTTGACCATCGTCCTCGGTCCAACTTGCCCGTTCGGCGAATTGGACTGATCTAACTCGCCGAATGGGCGAGTTAGCCGTCGTGATTGGCCCAACTAGCCCGTTCCGCGAGTTGACCGTTGTGGTCGGCCCAACTCGCCGAATGGGCCAGTTGACCGTCGTGGTCAGCCCAACTCGCCGAACGGGCGTGTTGACCAACGTTCTCGGTCCAACTCGCCCGTTCGACGAGTTGGCTGTGGTGCTTGGCCCAACTCGCCGAACGGGCGAGTTGACCAACGTTCTCGGTCCAACTCGCCGAATAGGCGAATTGGCCGTGGTGCTTGGCCTAACTCGCCGAACAGGCGAGTTGGCCAACGTTCTCGGTCCAACTTGCCCGTTCGGCGAGTTGGCCGTGGTGCTCGGCCCAACTCACCCGTTGAGCAAGTTGGATTGGGCCAACTCTCCAAACAGGCGAGTCGGATGGTCGAGACCCACGGCTGTTTCCGTTGTTTCTATACTCGGGATCCGTTTGCTCGGGGACTTGTAATATCAATTCGTTATACGAAACTTTATTTCGTTTTTCCCACATTTCTTTCCTTTGAAATATTGTCTCATTTTTTCAAAAGGCTTTTTCCGAGAAGTTTCAGGCTTTGATTCTGCCGTAACCGATTCTGACCCAACATCCATATTCGTGTATGGTCTTCCTCATGATGTAGTTTAAAAAAAACATTATTACTATAAAGCAAATGAAATGTTGCTAAAGTGATAGTTTACATTTTCTAAGGGTAGCAAAATGGTTGTTCTGGTTGCTTGAGTGGTATTGTTAATTTCTCCAACAACATTTGAACATAATTGAATCTGTATATGAGTATTTGTTATGTCATCAAATTGGTTCCTTCCATAATCATTTGATCTCAAATTATATGAATGTCTTCCACCTTAATAAGACATATTACAAAAAAAATGACAAAATAATCATAATGTTTAAGTTAGACATAAGCAGTAAAAGTAATATCATAAGTTTCCTAACTGGTGGAGAATAGTCTGTAACAATAAAATTTACCGAATTCACATCTGTGTTTGAGGGACCAGGCTTTTCTGAAATAAGAAAAAAAAATGGAGAATTTTAATTTAGAGAACATTGAGAATAAAAATAGATAATGCTACAATAAACATTAGTTTTTTGATAAGAATTTTTATCATTTCTGATAAGAAGTTATTTTAAATACAAATTTAAAATTGTTATATAATGTTAATGACGTGCACATATTGTGATCTTTATATAGATAAGAATCTTACCTTTAGACTTTGGTAAAATAGTTGAAGATTTTTCACCATCTTCAATGTTCGTAAGATCAATGACCTGAAAATCATAAAACGGAATAGTGAATAAAAAACGTCAATTGTGATATGGAGTGTAGGTCTTTGGCTACTGGAAAGATTTTTTTGAAGATTTTATGGTACAATTTAATACTTTATAATTATACACAATAATAGCATATTAAAATTGAATATTTACCAAAATTTGATATATACTTATATAGAGGTTTTACTTAGTTTGATCTTCACGGGTATAATACAATAACAATGTATACTTATATTTTTTTAGGTTTTTGGTTTTTAATTATTTTGACATAAAAAGGCTATATATTTCTCAAACTTGATATCTTATGATACCATACGATCAATGGAGGTTTGTAACAGATGTTGAATGTCATTTTCTAATTTGGTGTTGTTGTTTTAATTGCTATAATTATATATTTAGTTTTAATAACTATTTGTTACAAAGAAAAAAATTAAAAATTAAAGAAATGAATGTAGGAAAACATAATAATTATTCAATCTTAAAAGTACAAAATAATAAAGATTGCATCCAAAAAACTAAATCAAAAATATCAGAATCATAAAATTCGACAACATAAAAAATTATTTTTTTTCTCTCCACTTTAATCAGTTTTGAAAATGATCGTTGATCTTCAACATCAATTTTCTGGTTTTCATTCTTTAACTTTGGTGTATGAGTGTCCACCAGAGATGATTCAGAACAATCTTCAGCACTTGTAAGTTGTAAAGACTGCATAAGAAATTTGTCTAAGTCAAAAAGAATCATACTTTAAAATGATTAAATTTGATGTATAAATGAATATAAAATGTGTAATACCTTGAGGAATTTTCAAGCCACTCATTTATAGTGTCTTCATCATTCAAATAAGACTCTACAACAAAAGATGAGTTTCCAAACTTATTATCGTCGCGTTTGAGTGAGACCTTAAAAAGAACTCACTTCCCAACAATGGAATCAAGAAACTCAGGATAAAATAGTGTGCCATCAAGCTGAAAAAAAAATACAAAGATTACATAAAATATTAGAATCACAATTAAATGAATATACAATATATAAAATTAATTTGTCTTATTCCCGCATCAAAGATCGGCAGATTTTCCGAGAAAATTTCCAGCAATTACGTCAAATATCAAAAAAACTCGTTTGATCAGTTTCATCATGTGCACGCACAACCAAATAATATCTAAATACATAAGAATATATTACATTGCAAATGTAGGCTACTTAATTTATAATTCTATAAAATCAATTAACATTTTTAATAGATACATTGGATAAACCAGACTAACATCGCCACACGCCTTACAGTTGTATTTCGGTTGAGTCTCATCATCTTCTAGAAACTCACCATATTCCTGAACTTTAAGGTTGCAGGTTTTGCATGCGCAATAATACCAATTTTTGGAAGAATCAATCCCTTTGATGGTAACAAAACAAACCGCTTTTCCAAACTACATGTAACATATATTGTTTGATACCATTATATCTGAAAAAACCAGAAAATGGTTAAAAAGAAGAACGTAATCAGCAAGACACTTATTGATGTTGACTCTAGAATACCGGAAAAAGTCTTCCGAGGATTTCTAGAAAAAAACTCACTCTGGACATCTAAGGAATTACCATATGCTATATGGCTGAAAGCACCTTGTGTAATCATTTGACGATTACTGGGCAACCTATATTGGAAAAATAATAACAAATTAACAGTAATTAATTATGCATGAATCATAAAGTGTTCTTAAATTGAAACTTATTCTAAAATGATCATAAGATTAATATATATACATATTTCTGAAATTATCAGCATGTTCAGTAGGAGGATCAAACAATATCTTCGTGGCACTGAAAGCATTACATATGATATATCGCCTATAAACACCGATAAGACATTAGACATATGAATTAAATATATAAAACTGAACATAAAACGTTCATTTTATAAAAATATATATATAATAATCTTAATAAAATTGATCATATATTTTTAAGACATTATATGAATTAAATATGTGAGTGAGAAACACAAAATGTTAAAGTAAGAAAAAATGTTATACTTTTGTAGGATTTCAACAGACATAAAACGCATGACATATACCACAACTGCATTCATCTTCTTGGTGGTATGAGCAAATGTTCGTTTTGCATGGTCCCTCCATAAAGTACATTTTAGTGTAAGCTCACTGAAAATTATTTTCTATAAGATACTATATCGTTGATTAGAATATATGAATATAGACACTCCTTACTTTGTATCGCGCAAAATCAGTTGTAGTTTGGAAGAATTGTTTGACTTTCCTTTTGTCTTCACTTCTTCAACGTTACTAACTTCAATGATTTGGCCAATGACATCTATTTATTACAAACATGAGTGATTATGCAAATTGTAAATTATGCAAAAAGCATGAATTTTTTTTTGTGGTACTAAATATATAAGAATATTGTTACCTATTAGTAAGTTTTTTCGTATTTTCCATCTAAGATCTCACCAAAGTCAGTGAACTACTTTTCCGGTACATCATCAGGAAAATCTGTCAATGCTTTGGCCTAGTTGTCCTTAGGATAGCCAATTTGTAAGGAAACAAACTGGTTCTGAACTTGCCACCATATTCTTTCAGACTGAATGCGTTTATCGATAAAGCTTGACGTTTGTTTAGAAGATGTTTATGTTTCTGAACCAGATGATTCTCTATAGAAACGTGCAATCTGGTACCTTGTGATAATTTAAAAATATGCAATTGTAGTTTAATAAATCATGAATGAATTTGATTTTAGTATTATGAAAGTAATAGATCTTGGAATAATAAACTTAAAGATCACTCCACAAGGACTAACTCAATAGAGTTTCCGGCTCTGGAGTTGTACAAAGTCCATTTGTTGATGATCTTCACACGAATCTTCTGAGTCTCACTGGATGCTTCTAACATATTTACTGGAACATAGTGTTGAACATTTCTTGCAGCAATTGACATTTTGAAGGAGAAACGAGAGTAAAACGATTTGGTTGTAAATGAGAGGAAGTATATATAAGTATTATACTGCTTACCTAGGATACCGAAGAAAATACGTAAGTATCTCGTAGTTTCCTGTTTAAATGGTTAACAATAAATATAGTATCTTAAATGCCATAATGTGTTATATTTAAATGATTACCTAAACAAATTATGATATATACCTTGAGATATTCTCTTTTGGAAACAATACCAAAAAATAATTTCAAAATAAACATGGTTACCAAACAACCAAAGCTCATAATATTCTAAATATCTAAACGACATATTATCGTCTATCATACGTTTCGATAGAAACATAAACTATAAACCTTAAAAACTGCACCCTAACTATATAGAATACAAAACCTTAAACCCTAAACATATACAATAAAAGATAGAATCCGTAAATCATAGAACATGTAACTTTGAATTTGGAATTACATATCGTTAATTTGTGTAACAAACATATCATATGTGCTTAAAACATATGAACATGGATCACTTGTATGTACAGTAAGGTTTAAAAGAATATGATTAGAGAGAACTCAATAGATAGGGACCAAACTGAGATTAGAAGGTACTAACCGATCGAGGATTGATTAGCATAACCAAAGAATATATTTAAGAGAAATCGAGATTGATTTAATGTGGTGATTAAAAATGGTTTAGGGAAGGTTATCTCGGTAAATTAAAAAAAAAGCGGATTAGAGAGGGTCAATGATTAATACCATGTCACTATTGTGAAATAGCTGATTCACCATTGTAAGATAATGATCCAATCAAATTATAATGTTTTCACTTAATTATGTTCACAAATAATAGTATGATACTTTGCTAAAAATAGAGAATCAGTCAAGAAAATCAGCTCCAAGGATGATGTATTTTTCAATACGGAAAGGAGACTTGATTCATTCTTGTTTCTAATACAAAATACAAAATCTTCCTTGAATTAAAATTTTGGAAAATTGGGTAACTCGTTCGGCTCCGTCTCTCCAGCACCGGCTGGTACTGTGAGAGGCCCCTCTCCCTTCCCGTTGTTGGAAATCAAAGCTCATGCTGTGTGAAAGAACTCGCCATTAATGGCAGAAGAGAAAGCTTCAAATGATGATGAGAAAGGTCTGATCTTTAACTTATGAACTTGAATCAGAAACATAGATTAGGAGACTTAGAAAGACTTAGAGAGAATAGAGACTTAAGAAAGGGGTAGACTTGAGAGAATCTGAATCAAGAACACAAGTTTATTTATGAAGTGGAGAGGGGAAATCCCCCTTACTCCCTTAAGCTTTAAAATCGCCTAGCATGCCTTTATATAGGCTTACATAGATTTAAATCAGAAACCTAAATCTAATGGCTGATAAATCACTTGAGAATGAATGGCTAGGAGGGCTGGCAAGTTTGAATCTGGTCAAGGGAAGGAAGGCTTGTGATTGGTTGCCCATAGGCTCCTCTGAATCAGGCTGGTTCTTTGGCTAGATACATAGTCTCCTTTGCTCTTCCTTTCCAGCAAGTGACAACCAGAACCAGCCTGTCATCTCCCCTCTTCTTCCTGGCGCAAGGCATCTTTTCTTGATGCCATTTTGATTCCTCTTGATCAGAACAAGCTTCTCTTGCGCCCTAAGTTTGCACGGCTTCATTTCAGGTTCATCCCGGGAAAGCATTCGCCCTATTTTTGCACTGTTGATGGTACGGACCTCCTGTCCGTACCACTCGCCCTATTTTTGCATAAACTCCCCAACCATATTTAAAGGTCGAATGGGAACTTCTTTGGGTCGCCCTATTTTTGCACGGTCCGTACAAGTCCATACGGTTCACCCTATTTTTGCACGGTCGACCATCTCCTCCCAAATGTCTCTAAATGGTGTCTAAGTCCCTCCTGGACTTGACCCTTACTTTGCACATCTTTAAACACTCCTAAAGCCTTCTTAGACAATCTCTGGAGGTCTTGCCCTAACTTTGCACGGGACCCAAACTTCACCCAAACTCATCCTTTGGCTCCATTTCATTTCTTCAAGTTAACACTCCCCCTCAAGCTTGACTCTAGTGATCCTAAGTCAAGCTTGGAACCTTGAAGAATCCCCTCATTAAAACCTCACAAAAGAAAACCCTTTTTGGGATAAAACCTTGATGAGGGAAAAATAGTAGGTTCCTCAAGGCCTAGGGATTTGCCAGTGGGTCTTTGTGTCTTAGCATCAGTGTGATTGACACAAAGACCCTGGATCACGGCCTCAACACATGTGTGCATCTCAAATGACTTCAATGCACACAACACAACCCTTCTTGTACTCTCTTGAACTGATCTTGGTCACTCTCTCTTTCTCAAAACCGTCTTGTTGTGTTCAAGTCTCAGACTACACCAGATTGCATTCAAGGAGATACAAGCTTCATAACACCTTATTGGACCTCTTCTTGGAATAGCTTGTGTCTTCCCTTCTCTCATGGCTCCTTGCCTTCTCTTTCAGGTCAGACCACACGCATATCTTCTCCTTGTCTTCTTGAGTATCCAAGTAAGGTACCTGATACATCATTCTACAAGTGTATCAGTTCTCAAGAGATAAACATATCATGAATATATATAAAGAGTTAAGATCAGGTTTACTCCCTTGTTTAGATGGTGAGGAGTGGCTTCCTTGATCCGCCACTTGAATCCTCACACACTGAGCCTTACAGCTCCTTCTCTTATCATGCAAGCTCATCCACACTCCCCCTCAAGCTTGAGACCGAGTATAGAGAAGGTCCAAGCTTGAATGGTGAGCGCATGATGGCTCTTTGATAAATCATGTGGAGAGTACCACCACCTTCTCCAGACTTGATACTTGAGCCTCCACTACATTACCATTGCATAGAGGAGATACCTCAGTCCACTCTACAAGCACTCCTCACTTAGCTTGTTGAGTGACCTTCTTCCTCCTTCACTGCGGCATGATCTCTTTCTAGATCAGCATGCAATGGCCTTGAGTACCACAGGTCATTGAGCTCCAAAGATCATCAGGTGGCTCTATAGCACCCCCAATCCTGAATAAGGATTGTGTGACTGACCATGGTTCGAGGAAATGAACTGAGGATCATTGAGATCAAGTTAAGTACGTTCCATGGTCAGCATATAGTTAAGTCATAAGGACTTAACCATAAGAGAGGGAGAGAAACGAGTTAGAAGGGCTGGAACAAGTGTTTGGGCAGCTGGACCGAGTGTACGGTCAGCTCGACCAACTAAACATGGTTCGATCCAGCTCAGCTCAGCTCAACACTACCTAGGTCAGCTCATTCAGCTGAGCTACCAGCTCAGTCAGCTGGACCAGCTGGTGATCAGCTCATCTCAGCTGGACGGAGTGTTTGGGTTCTGGGCGGTTGGTCCGGGTCCGGGCCGGTGGCGGGCCAAGGTGGTCCGGCCATGTGGTTGGGGGCCTGGTGGACCCTTGGGCTAGGCCATGGGCTAAGTCTGGTGGGTCTGGGTCGTGGTTGGGCTTGGTATCGACCCAATAAAGGCCTGATATGGGTGAAGGGTTGCGGGTGGTCAAGGGTTGCACCCTATCGACCAAGTGGTGCCCTTTCACCCAAAAGTTGTGTCCGTTCAAGGGACAAAACTTACCCCCTCGTCCTCTATAAATAGGGGCCCTCCCTGCACGTTTTTATCATTCAGTTTCAGAGAGAAACACACAGAGAAAACGTGAGAGAGAGAGAGAGAGAGAAGAAGAGAGAGAGTTCTCGGCCAAAAAGTGGGCCGATTGTGGTGGTGATCTTTCCGGCGAGTGTAATCGTTTGGGAAAGGATTTCCGGTCAGGGATGGGGAAGTCTGATAAGAGGAAGAACGTGGAAGACCCTAATGTGGTTTCCAAGGTAGGCAATGGGCCGTGGGTATCATGGTGCATGCGGTTAACCATTGTGGTCAAACCGATGCTCCGATTGGTCCCATTGTTGCATCTGATTCCTCTTAGTCTCGATTCCATCCTTTCTTCATCTTCTCTTTCTGTTCATGCACGAAGGGGTGTGATGGTTAGTTCATGGGTTCCGGCCCTGATCATAATCGATCCACATCCCAACCGCAACCTAGACCAATGGGTCGGTTATGCGGGTCAGTCCGGATCGTGCCAAAGTATGGCCGGTGGTCTGAACGTTTGGAATGTCCCAAAGGGTACGAGTTGCCAAAGGGTACGAGTTGCCAAGGGTCATGAGTGCCAAAGGTAATGAGAGTCCAAAGGGTACGAGTAACCAAGAGGTACGAGTTACCAACGGTTGCGAGTATCAAGAGGTACCATAGACCAATGGGTGTCATTGACCAAGGGGTGCGAGTACCAAAGGGTGCGAGTATCAAAGGGTGCTTATTACCAAAGGGTGTGAGTTCCAAACGGTACCAATGGATGCAGGTTCTGTCCGGTCCATACGGTTCAGTCCGCGGTTCATGGGCAAGGACACGTACACGGTCGTTTGGCCGGGGTAATGGGTCGCAAGTTCCGATCGGTTGTTATACCATCTGGATTGGGTAATGGCCTTACACGGTTGTTTGGATCCAGGCCTAGTGCCGGATCAGGTAAGGAAGTCCGTTGGGCTTATGAGCCGGACTTCAAGGGTATCCGATCGTACCTAGACCATAGTCCGGTTGGACGGACTGGTTCGTGGCCGATACGGTTCTGTTCGTGTTTCCGTTTGTTTGATCTGAACTGTCTGCCTATTCCAAGTCCTGTGGGGTGGTTGGTTGAGTGACTTGGGATATGGTGGATAGGTCGGATATATATATTTTTATGATTATGTTGATTGAGGTTGATCATAGTTCTAGGAACCAAGCCAAGCATTATATGATCTATCCGTTCTGTCTTCGGTTAAGATTAATGCTTATGGGTTATGGTTTCAGGATCTGAGATTGGTTCTGGTCAAGCCAAGGAGCCGTGAAGACTCAATCAGTGAAAGGCTGTGTGGCGTGTGGCTAGATGAAGTTAGAGAGGAATTAGTTATTGTTTATGAAACTGTTAAGAAACTATGTATCGGACCACATGAGTTGGAGTGATTCATATGAACTTATTTATTATTCCGCTGTGCTATCTGTCTATTTATTTATGAACCTCATATGCTATTATGACTTAGTAAATAAAATGATTTTAAAAATGAATCAAACAAGCAATGAAATGATCAAAGTAAGGCATTTGGTCCAGTTGGGTCGAAAGACCAGGATCGGGTCTTACAAGTTGGTATCAGAGCATGCTTGATTCTAGGATAGTTGGGTTATGGTAGTCCACACACGCAGCCAGCTGATCAGGTCTCACGGTGAGGTTGTTTTGATTGCTTAGTCTAGGGACTATTGCATTTTTGTTTCTGATATGATTGTTTGGTACTAACCTTGTTGATATTCCAAGGTTGGAAAGGGCAAATCTGGACGAGCCCGGAAGAGTAAGGTGGTGGACGGACAATCTAGCCAACCATGGGTTGATGAGGTTAACCCAACCGAGTTACCAACCGATCCGGTTATAGGTAACATCGGTGGGGGAGAAATGGACGATCCAGCCAACCTTACTAATGGGCGAATCAATGGTACGGCAAGGGTCCAGGACCGTGACGAGGAAGCAGAATCCTCGAACGCGGACTATCCTGTCGACCCACGTACAGGAACGATCAATGGTGCGATGAACCAGATCGTTGAACCGTCCATGAAGGACATGTGGGAAGCCATGAAACGTATGGGCGGTCAGTTGGATGCTGTGACTCAGATGGTCACCCCTCTGGTGAATTCATCTGTTGGTCAAGCTACCCCCACTGAAGCACCCATAGTTAATGGTGTGACCAAGGAAACATCCGAGGTGGTCGAGATCGACCCACCCGTAAGGGCTGTAAGGAAGGTGGACTATCTGAGTTTGTTGGAACACATTTCCCGGTTGGGAACCCGACACTTCTTAGGTAGCACCGATCCCATAGTGGCTGACGAGTGGAGGAGTAGGCTGGTCCGAAACTTCAATTCTACTCGTTGCCCAGAGGATTACAAGAGAGACATTGCGATCCACTTCCTGGAAGGGGATGCGCATAATTGGTGGTTGGCTTTAGATAAGCGCACCAATGGAAGTCTCCAAAGTTTTGCAGAATTCGAAGTAGAATTCAACCGCAAATACTTTCCTGCGGAGGCTTGGGACCGTCTGGAATCCAAATTCCTAGACTTAACCCAAGGCCGCAGAACCATATGGGAGTACGAGGAAGAGTTCAACCGGCTCAGACGGTTTGTGGGAAGGGAACTTGAGGACGGGGCAGTCCAGGTTTGTCGGTTCATAAGAGGTCTGAGACCCGAACTAAGAACTCACTGCTCGATCCGAACCTTCAAAACTGTAGCTGAGCTAGTGGAACGTATGGCTCTGTTGGAATCTAACTTTTCTGAAGAAGCTAAGCTTAAGGTTCGGCTTCAGTCTGCCCCGGTCGGTAAGACTCGAGACCATAAGAGGAAATGGGATCAAGTCAAAGGGAGTAACGCCCCTGGAGATAGGCCTGAGTGCCCTAAGTGTGGCAGACGCCATCCAGGCGAATGCTGGAAGGCAATGGGGGCTTGTGTTCGATGTGGCAGCATGGATCATACGATCCGGGACTGCACTCGACCAAGCCGGACCCAGGGCCAGTCTGGTGGTAGCGGCGCTACGACTTGTTTCCTGTGCGGCAAAAGTGGGCACTATCAGAAGGATTGTCCCAAGCTGCAGGGAGGACAAGGGAAGGGTCGAGGAGACATGAGCAAGTCGACCCAGAGTAGGCCGACCACAACACCAAGGGTGTACGAGCTGTCTCGGGACGCCGGTACTTCTGGATCGTTTGAATCGATCACTGGTAACTTTCTAAACGAATCTCTGTAAATACAAGTAGTAAATGCTTGGTCTGGAACCTAGAATGGTTAGGTTATTCTGATGTGGGTCTCTGTTAGGGACCCTCATGATCGGTGGTGTGGAAACACACGTACTTTTCGACACAGGGGCTACACATAATTTTGTGAGCCTAGAACTGGTCGGAAAGGGTCTGTTCTGTTTAGAATCAGGGGATAATTTGAGGCTAGTGAAGGCTGCCGGTGGGCAAGTCATGAAATCACTAGGCCTTATGACAAATGTCCCAGTGACGATCCAAGGTAAGAATCTACCTGTGGATCTGATCGTTGTTCGCCTTAAGAATCACGAGGTGATCTTAGGCATGGATTGGTTGGGAAAGTATCGGGCCACTCTCGATTGCCACAAGGGTCGTGTGCGATTGGAAACTAGACCTCACCCGATTGAGTACCAAAGTCTGAGTCCGGCTCTAGGAGAAGTAGTGGTTTCAGCAGTCCGTGCGGAATGGATGCTGCGTCAGGGTTGTGAGGGCTTTCTAGCCACAATCACCACTATGGAGCACGGCAAGTCTGTTGATCTAAAGGATCTTTCTGAGGACCCGTTGGTGTCTGAGTTCCCGGATGTGTTCCGCTCGCTACAGGGTGTCCCCCCTGATAGGTCGGATCCATTCACGATCGAACTAGAACCAGGGACAGCACCGCTGTCCAAGAGTCCGTATCGGATGGCTCCGGCCGAGATGGCCGAGCTAAACAAGCAATTGGAAGAATTGCTTGAGAAGGGGTTCATACGTCCATACAACACGAGATAATAATCAAAACCAACCTGATCGAAGCAGAGCATCGAACTCTCGAGGCAGGGGAGGCTCTTCTATGTGTGGACGAGAACGATGGAGTTCTTCTCAGCAACAACAGCCACAGTTCCGGTCTAACGCTGCACAAGCTCCTTTGACTAGTCCAACCCTGATGTACACTGCTGAGCAATGGGCAACACTTTCGCAATTACTCGAGCAACAGAAACCAACCCCTATTCATGATCGTTTGAATGGTAAGGTTCAGACTGCAGCGGTAATACTTGATTCAGGAGCATCACACCATATGATGGGTAATGTGTATATTCTTGAATCAATAAAGACTATTCCACCGTGTCCTATCTCTTTTGCGGATGGGAGTGTTGTATTTGCAACAAAATGTGGTTGCTCATCTTTATCAAAGGATATATCTTTGGAGAATGTGTTATTCTGACCAAAATTATATTGCACATTATTATCAGTTGCAAAGATGTTAAAGCAGACTGGTTGTTATGTATACTGCAGGACCGTTTCACAAGGACCCTGATTGGAGCCGGTGAAGTACGGAATGGTGTTTATGCTTATCGGGGAGTAAAGATCGCCAAAATTAACAGAGTAAGAGCTGCTGAGGATCATACACTGTGGCACAGACGATTATGACACCCTGCTTTTGGTGTTTTAGGTTTTTTACCTTTAATTGTTGGTGTTAAGAACATTCATGACAAGTTCGGTGGATGTGAAGTGTGTTTTAAGTCGAAACAAACTCGAGAAGGTTTCTATGAAAGTTATAATAAAGCATCTGAAATTTTTGGAGTGATTCATGTTGATCTCTAGGGACCCTATCGGATTCCTTCTTCGTGTGGTGCAACTTACTTCCTGATGATAGTCGATGATTTCTCTTGCGCTGTATGGATATACTTGTTACTTGAAAAAAACGAAATACGCACTGTGTTACCAAATTTTTGCTCCATGGTTCATCGACAGTTTGGAAAACTTGTCAAGAAGGTCCGGTCAGATAACGGATCATAGTTCC
This sequence comes from Moricandia moricandioides, assembly GCA_905132885.1. Taxonomy (NCBI): domain Eukaryota; kingdom Viridiplantae; phylum Streptophyta; class Magnoliopsida; order Brassicales; family Brassicaceae; genus Moricandia; species Moricandia moricandioides. The sequence continues at coordinate 53,011 of CAJHQQ010001659.1, forward strand.
TATGTTTATCTCGATATTTCAATGAGAAAGGTATACTTCATCAGACTTCATGCGTCTCATCTCCGCAGCAAAACGGGAGGGTCGAAAGAAAGCATAGACACATCTTGAATGTGTCTGAATCTTTGTTGTTCCAGGCGACCTACAAAATTCTGGGGGATAGAGTGTTTTAGCAGCCGCTCATGTGATTAATCGAAAACCCTCTAGCCTCTTACATGGACAATCTCCCTATGAATGTTTATATGGAGAACCACCATCCTATACTACCATTAAAACATTTGGGTGCTTATGATTTTTTCATAAGTATACTCGAAATAAGGAAAAGTTTGGAAAATGGAGTCGAAAGTGTATCTTCGTAGGGTATCCTTATGGAAAGAAGGGATGGCGTATGTATGATCTCCAGAGCAAGGAGTTCTTTGTTTCTCGAGATGTCTTTTTTTTGATGAGACGACCTTCCTCTATAGTGATGATGAAATGAAACCTCCTGTTCAGATTTTAGTGACTATTTCTCTGTCTGATGATACTCTGAAATCCAACGGGAGTTGTGAAGAGTTACCAATTCAGGAGACAGAAGCAGTATTACCGGTTGACGAGCCAGAAACACAACAACTTATTGAAACTGAAACACATGCTGTAACAGCTGAACATGAACCTCCGGTTGAGATAGGTAGGGGTCAAAGACAAAAGACTTCGTCTGTTCGACTCAGAGACTACGTCACTTACAATTCTAAAGCTTTGCCACCTCCTGATAAATATACACCTCCGGATCTCATTCTCTCAATCCTCTCGAACGGGTCCAGGCAGTCTCTATCCCATTGAGTATTATGTCAAAGACGATATTTTCTCTGAGTATCACCGTGTATTTTTAGCAGCTGTAACTGCTGGAGTGGAACCAAATAGCTTTAGAGAAGCTATGGAAGATGAAATCTAGCGAAACGCCATGTCCAGCAAAGTCACTTCACTTGAGGATGAAAGGACATGGGATCTTACTCATCTTCCACCATGCAAGACTTCTCTTACAAGCAAATTGGCCAATAAGCTGAAGTTCAATGCCGACGGTACAGTCGAAAGACCTAAAGCACGTCTCGTGGTGTGTGGGAACAGACAAGTTGAAGGGGAAGATTATGGTGAGACTTTTGCTCCTGTTGCCAAACTTATTACGCTTCGTACTTTATTTAAAATCGCTGCAGTGAAAGGTTGGTAAGTTCACTAAATGGATGTTTGTAATGCATTTCTTCATGGTGATCTGGAGGAGGAAGTCTATATGAAACTACCACCAGGATATAAAACTGATGATCCAGCACTGGTGTGTAAGCTCCGAATGTCTCTATACGGCCTGAAACAGACACCAAGACATTGGTTAGTGAAGTTGAGTCAAGCATTGTTACAGTTCAGATTTATCCAGTCATATAATGACTATTCATTTTTCACTTACATTAAAGGTGATATCATTCTGCGAGTTCTCATATATGTAGATGATCTTATTATATGCTGCAATGACTTAAATACGATGGGCAAGTTTAAAGAGTACCTCAGCAAATTCTTTCAAATGAAAGACCTTGGTAAAGCCAAGTATTTCCTAGGGATCGAGGTTTCGAGAGGAACATGTGGATTCTTTCTCTCTCAGAGGAAGTACACCTTGGATATTATTGCGGATGTTGGACTTCTCAAGTGTAAGCCTTTGTCTCTTCCGGTGGAACAAAGTCACACATTACTTTCTAATGACAGTCCACTCTATAAAAATCCAGTCCGGTTTCGGCGTGTTGTGGGTCGACTAGTTTATTTAACTATCACACGGCCCGAGTTGTGTTATGCAATGCATGTGTTGTCTCAGGTCATGCAAGAACCTAGACAAGCGCATTGGGATGCTGTGGTAAGGGTCCTTCGTTACCTCAAAGGAACGCCTAGTCAAGGCATCATGTTAAAATCAGATAGCTCACTGCGGGTACAAATTTAATGTGATTCTGATTGGGCTTCATCATGTCCTCGCACTCGCCGGTCTCTGTCTGCATTTGTGGTTCAGCTTGGTGGCTCTCCGGTCTCGTGGAAGACCAAGAAACAAGACACTGTGTCTCACTCATCAGCAGAAGCCGAATAAAGAGCTATGGCTGATGCTCTTAAGGAATTAAAATGGTTGAAGCGATTGCTAGCAGATTTTGGAGTATTTCAAAATGGTCCACTGGATATGTACTGTGATAGCAAATCAGCAATATATATAGCTGCAAATCCAGTATTTCACGAACGCACCAAACACATTGCGTCTGACTGCCATGATGTTCGGGATGCTGTGCAAAGTCGTCTGATAGCTACACGTCATGTACGGACTACAGAGCAACTGGTTGACATACTTACTAAAGGACTGGGTCGATACAGTTTTGATTACTTATTATCCAAGTTGGGAGTTTGTGATCTACACTCTCCAACTTGAAGGGGAGTGTTGAGATAAGTCTAGATAAAGTCCTAAGGTTGTGGAGTATATTACGATGTTAATGATGTAAGTATTATAGATAAGTACGAATGTTGTTGGGATCTATCTTGAGTCATGTACGTGTGTATAAAAGGAGATCTTCTCCTGTGGAATGGATATACAGTTTTCCCAAAGCTCTTGTGTACTTTACAAAAACTTCTTTTATTTCTCTTCTTTTTACCATCAAGATAATTGGTGAGATCTTCTCAAAGAATATTATTGTAACAACACGCCCCGTGGGACCCAACTGGCTCTTCAGTGCATCGATCCTAACGCCTCCCCTGTGATGCAACCTTCACTCTGGGGCCTCGGCTCACAGATAGGTTATTGGTGCAGTTGGCGTTACTCGAACCCAAGACCTCACCCTTTAACAATTCTCCCACAGGACAAGCTGTCACCCTTTAATTTTTTATTAAGTAGGGGTAGCACTGGGCAAAAAAAACTGTAACCAAAGTACCAAACCGAAATACCTGAAACCGGAACCGGACCGAACCCCTCAAATACCCGAATAGTTCTTATATTTATATATCTAAAATAATCGAACCAAGAACCAAACGGGTACCTGAGTATATCAAAATATTAATCATATATACATATAACATAACTAAATATATATATATATATATATATTTATAAGAGATAAAGACCAAAATGGACCTAAAAAGTTTTTGTCCAAAAAATAGCACTTAAAGAGAAAAATGACCAAAATAAACTTTATTAAATGATGTAAATATATATTTATACACTTGGGTTAACTAATCTAAACTTAGGGTTTAGAGTTATGGGTGTGGGTTTTAAAGTTGAGGTTTGGAAATAAAAAAAAAATATATTAAAATTTTCAAAATAAAAAAGGTCTATTTTGGTCATTTTTTCTTTCAAGCTCTATTTTTGTGACAAAAACTTCAAAATGGGTTATTTGAGAGATTCTCCCTATTTATAATTTAAAAATATATTAAAAGTATACAAATATATTTGAAAAAGCTAATTTATTACAAATATCCGAAATACCCATAAGTATCCAAAAATATTCGGATATTTTCATCCACAATATCCAAAGTAATCCAAAATATCCAAAAAAACTATCCGAATCATCCTAATTATTTGATATTTTATCCAAAATACCCAATATATAACCTAAATTACCCAAACTACCTAAAATAACCGAATCAGAACCGAAACCAAATGAGAACCGGATTTTTCCGGGTATTTTTTGGTTCCCAGTTTTACTATGCGAACCGAACCAAATTCGAAATTACCGAACTGAAAATAAGTCAAGTAATAAAAGGATTTTCTGACCCCTTACCCAAACTATCCGATACCCGAAATATCCAAGCCTACGTAGGGGTGTCCTAAACCTAAGAAGAACTAGACTAATCATTAAGGACGGTGAACCTCACGAATAGACGCTCAAAACATAGCTTCATATCTGTATAGCCACACGGGCTTAGTGTCGTAGAACTATTTCAAAAACTCAGATCCCTCTAAATTTCGCTTATCACTAGACCACTCTCGTGTGTTACCTACCTAACTTATTAAGCATATATTTTATCAAAATCTGAATCCGATTCAAAAACCGATTTACATCATACCAAACCGAAGCATAGCGCGAATAACCAAAAAAAACTATGGAAAATTGAATAACCCCAAATAAACCTGAAATCTGGACTATCGTTATCATTTATCATTCTCTTAAATCAAGTTCTCAGCATCGGTTTGGATAACACAGCTAGAATCGAGGAAAAACTCTAAGGATTTAGATTTGATTATAATCTGAAATTCCTCAAATTCAGTAGTCATGTTTCTTGTCTCACGTACAAAAACGTATTCCATTCTTGGTTACAACCACACACACACAAAAAGAAAAATCAGAATCAAACCAAAAGAGTATAGATTAATATATGTATCACAAGTGCCAAGAGGCAAAAACATCAACAATATTACTGATCTTCTTTCCACATCTCTACCCAGTTCTCCTTTGCCTCTTCAAGTCCGAAAATAGAGTTAGTCTTGGTCGGGTCCAGGTTTGTGGACAAGCTCCCGTACGCGATCCCAAGAGCAGACGCACCAAAGGTCACAAGCGTGGTCAAGAATGGAACCCACAAAGGCACGTCCCAGACGTTTCTATCCTTTAAAACATCAAGTAATTTCAAGATTGCCACTCCCAAGCCCAGTGGTGTCCCCACGGACACCACGATCCTCCCCATCATCCTCTCGAACACTTCTTGGGGTATCGGCGGGTCGTCTTCAGGGTCCGGGTCTGGCTTGCCAGGTTTGTCAGAGTTTCTAGAAGGTTGAAACCCCTTAGGGCTCGCGTGGAGCCTGGACTCATATCTGACTTTGTTGCTGTTAGGGATTAGGGTTTTTCGATCTAGAGGTTTGGTTTTGGGAATTGTTCTTGAGGAAAATGATAATGGTGGTGTGTGGTGTGAGCACAAGAGAGCTCTCATCTTATTTCTTCTTCTTCTTCTAATGTTTTACTTCATTTTGTGTTCATTTCTGCATTTTATTATTTACCTTGTAATACATGTAGATAAGGTGGCATGTTTTGTTTGTATCTTTAAGATATTATTTTCATCGCCTCACCACACACACACGTTCCTACTATTTATCCTTATTTCCAAGAAATTAATTCCCAAGAAAACTAAAAGAGAAGTCGTTGAATTATTTTTGTCCTTCTGAATTGTATGTTCCAAAACTTTTAACATTCATTTATATATCTACTACACTTCAATTGACTTATATATAACTAGCTAATAAGAATGAATCCTCCAAATTGATGGATAAGAATAGTCTTCAACTCTTGTTATTATTTCGCCACACTTAGATACAACGTTTTATCTGATCTACCGTTCAATTTCACGAACCATTTGATATTGCTAGATTCACGTGCGATTCCTCACCTGCTGGTACACCACAAACGAAGAGCAAAGGGAAAATGATCTGTTGGGTCAATTATATCGTCTTCATTTATATATTTGCTTATTATCACTTTTACTTAATCGTTTATTTCAATTCCGGTTTTTGACTTCTACCATCTTAACTCTTTATCATTTCTATTATAAGTTTGAATTAGATTATATTTCAAAACGTTTTCATAAAATGATTTTTCAATGATTTATACAACGTCTTTTGTTTTATATTGGACCGGTTTTTGCGATTTGCTTTTGGCACATCCGCAAAACATTTCTTGCTTATTTTAAACTGTTTTTGTTTTGCTGTGTAGCACATCTGAGAATTTTTTTTTTGATACAGTAATCTTAAAATGTTCTAAAAACAATTTGTTTCCAAAAACGCTTTCTTAAAGCGAGTTTGCGAAACAGTCAAAATACCAATACATACAGTTTATGCGAATGTTTGCAAGTGATTCTGCAAAATGTTTCTTCACTTATTATCATGTATTGTAACTAAGAAGGCTCTTTAGCGATCTCTGGAAAATACTAAATGAATATTGATATAATAAAGCTGAACAATTATTTTCTATAAATAATTTGCCATTTTCTATCCATGTAATAATCTTGTTTATTCTTTTGTAAAAAGATTACTAGTGATACCATCAACACCCCCGCTGGTAAAACTCCACAAAATGTTTCTCAAACTCAAGATGATGCAACCGTAACAACCGCTAGAACAACAACTACCACTGCAGGAGGTAGTGATACCGATGAAACCGTGCACCGTAACCTATTAGGTCCTAGTCTTTATCCACTAGGTTTAACTAGTGGAATTGATTTAATCTCCAAGGTACATTTGTTTTAGGATTGTTTTAATCTTATAAACTATGAGTTTGGTATGGTTGGTTTTGCAGATGCATGATATTTATCATATCCTCATAAAGCTCGATCGCAAATTGTATACATTTTTAGAATTGGTGAATCGTGATTTTGTGGCTTTCCGAAAAATAAACTCTTCATGAAGCATGTCGAGAATGTGTATGACTTAGCTCAACGAGTCATCACGTACACAAAGCGAGCGGAATAATTACTAAGAAGGAACCGAAAAGGGTGCTTGGATATAATCAAGATTGTGTCCCTCAACTCAAAGAAGTTAATATCAAAAGCGACATAACAAAATATATTCCTCTAAGATTTTTCTTTTACATACGAGAAGTCGAGAAAAAAAACAAGAAATTGACATCGAATATTTATGTTCATGCTACAATCCAACTGATTGTTCACAAATGAGCTTCCCACTACAATATTTCGAAAATACATTTATGGTATCAGAATGCGTCATGTACGTGACCTATGAAAAAAAAACTATATCTATCATTCCGAGGAGAAGATTAGATCAATGTAATCATTTTATCTCGTCATGGTTTTTATTCCACTGAACTTTCTAATGACAAGGGTTTTAATGAACCAATACATAATAAAAGCTGGATAATTAAAGAGTGTTAAAAGATAATATGGTGATTATCCATTCACCACTAATTTAATATTTGTTTGTGAAATATCTGGTTTTCACCGATATAGTATTGTGCACATCCACCCGGTCCAATGTAATTAAACTCTTAAAGCAAATTTATAAAAATGTTGCCCGGTCCAATGTAATTAAACTCTTAAAGCAAATTTATAAAAATGTTGCCCTCAAGATTATTGAATCCAACACCTCTTGGAGACTCTTAAGACTTCAAGCCATTGCACCATTTAAATATATCTGTACATGGTGCCCTAAAACTGCCTATAACATTTGGCGCCCAAAGCCTTTGCTTTATGGGCTTTACCCCAGGGCCGGGCCAGCATCTTCCCTATATAAATAGGATCATCGCTTATAAGGGATGAGAGTCATGAGACACAATAATAACAAAAATACAAGTTTTGTATCTTTGCTTTCTTTCTCGTACAACATCACCATTTCTCTTATCTTTGTTACAGACATACATAAATATACAACATATTATGTGAGGTTTAATTAATATTGTCAGTTTATTTAGTTTATTGTTTATTACTGTTTCAGCGTGATAGGTGATTTTTGTTTATTTTTAGGATGATATATGTTGTTTTTTTTGACTGATCGTTATAGCTATAAATCATGTGGTAAGTTCCGCCTCTATGAATATAAAATGGTCGTTATGGTAGACTATATCTCCTCAGACCATATGAAAAGTTTTGGCTCTTTAAATTATTAAATGATCAATATGTAGATTATATCTCCTCGGATGAAATGGTATAATTTATCTCTAATATTATTTAATTTCTGATACTTTAAATTTTTGCATTTAAATTATGTTTTTAAAGTGTTGTTTTTAATTTATGTCTTTAAATTATGAATTTAATTTTCAGTCATTATTATATATTTATATAATTTTTTTGTATATACAATTATTATGTCAAATTTGACAAAGCTCGAAACTACTACCATTTATATTAATGAAAATAATTATATAACATGGACAATAGGTGAAAATGCACTTAAAAGTAAAGAAAGAAAAAATACTTCCTCTTTTCCAAAAATATTTATGTTTTATAATTTTCATGCTTATTAAGAAAACATATAAAATTTTATTTATCAATCCCCTATTTTCGTAGTTAATTATTTCCCATAATTTTAACCAATAAAATTTAAATAAACATTTTAAAATTTATATTTTTACTATTAATTAATGTATTGAAAATGTAAAAAGGTATATTTTTGAAAATTATTTTTAAAACAAGGACCTTTTTTGAACAGATGGAGTATTTTTTTCTTTTTACTGATTAATTTTATATTTAATTTAATGAAAAATATAATAAATAGTTAGATGAAACAACATATATAACCCCTGTTCGTTTCTTAACCGCTGCGTCTAGCGGTAGCGGCTTGAAAAAGTATTGTGAATAACAGAATCTAAAGCTGAAGTAACCGTGAACGGATTTTCAGAGACATAGAAAACGAGACACCGATGCCGTTAATAATTTCAGCGTCTCTTCTACTTGTTGTTTATTGCCTCTGCGACTGGAAAACAGGTTGCCGGGGCTTCATCGGTGTTGTGTGTTGCCGTGATAATAGGTTTAATTGTTTGTCGCTGCTGCTAAACGCAGCGGTTAAGAAACAAAGAGGGCTATATTTTCTAAAGATTATAAAAATTATTATGTTTATAACACATGAAATAACGCACATATTCTAAATGATTCCCAAATATGTGATTTAGATGTTGTGTATATTAGAAAACATCCATGATTTCTGCTTACAAATAATTAATTCGATCGTCACTTCTCATAGAATTTGTCACACCGTACCGGTTATCTCTGTGTAGACGGCACGGTGTGTTTTATTGGATTGTCCAAACGGCCGGTAGTGATTCGTCCCACTAACCATTCTCAATAAATATTTGACACGTTGACGGCTTTAGCATACGTTTCACCGCGCCGTTAGATTCGAAAATTTTCGCTATTAGAGGCTCTTTCTTTCAGTGAACGGCGAAAGAAAAAAAAATATAAATATTTTCACTCAACGCCGCAGAGAATAGAATTGTGACAAGGAGGAGGAGCACAATGGCGAAGAAACATAGCGGGAAGACGACCATGGATGACGTAGATCGATTGTTCCAGTGCTTCAAGTGTGGAATCTCTCCGCCTGGTCAGCTTCCTTCTTTCACTGCACTTTTCGATTGGAAATTTGAGATCTTTGTTTATTATAAATATGTTTGTGGACATGTTCAGCCTCTGCTATGAGAGAAAGGAAACGGAGCAAAAAAAGTTTGATTTCAGAGATTACATCCCCTGGAACCTGTAAGAACTTGCAGCTGTCTGGAAAAAGAAACCAGATTGATTCAAGTCTCAGTCTTGACTCTCTTGTATGTATCATGAACCCATTGTCTTTATTCATTGGGTTATGTGTGTTTGATTGTCTTCTTATGTCATGTCTCAGTCTGGTTCTAGTAATGTAAAGAAGACTATTGGGAGGCAGTTTTCACCAGTTGTATTCTACGGGTCTCCCAATGGTGTTCCTCCCAAAAGGCCCTTGAGTTTGTTAAGGCTGTTACGAGAGATACGTATTGATCTCACTGAAGAAAGGAAAGCCATCTCCAGGTATTTTTAAATTCAACACTTGGAAGATCTTCTTCTTCTTGTCTTTTCAAGGTATATCATCATGGTATGGTCTTTCATTTATTTAGGAAACAAGTTTGGGCTACATTTCCTCGGCAAGATGAAGCCATTAAGTTTGAAAAGAGGCATGACAATGCACGAGTTTTTAGTTATCAAGATCATTTCAGTGGCCAAAGAAGGTTTCTGGTTTCAACTTATGAAGAATTCTGGAACAGGTTCCATTTTATTACCTCTTTTTAACATTCGTATAGTGATGTAAGCTAGGATCACTACTCTCAAGTGCTTGCTTATTTTATTTTTGTTTCTTCTACCTTAGATACAAATCTATGGATCCAAGGCATCGACACCATTATGAAGTGATTCAAGAGGTATCCACCACTCATTTTCTTATGCGCCTGTTAACTGTTTCTGTGTGTTCTGAATCTGCATAGCTCTCACAAGTCCAATTTCACGACAAGTGTGCATAATGCATGCATTGTCTGGCTTTTGTATTCACTGCATTTCACTGGTTCATCTTCCTAGGGACTGCCATGCCATATGTACTTTGATTTGGAGTTCAATCAGAAAGTAAATGAAGGCAAAGATGTGGATGAAATGGTTGATATCTTGATATCAGTCATTCAAGAAGCCTTGCATGAGAAATATGCTATTGAAGGACAAGAGGAGTGGATAGTAGAGCTCGATTCCTCAACTAAAGGTATGACTTTTCTCTTTTTTTTTATTTTTTTGGTTCAGCTTTATCCTTTGAGCTATCGCTCTGAAAATGCTACTTAGTGTCAGATGTCCCTCCTTGGCTATTTCTGTATAAGATTGGTTCTCTGTTCTTGTGACTGAATAATTCTTTCAAAATTCATATGCAGATAAGTTCTCTCGTCATTTAATTGTCATCATTCCAAAGGTTGCCTTTAAGGACAACTCACATGTTGGTGCTTTTGTAGGAGAGGTTTGCTTCAAACAACACCTTCATTTTTATTGCCTAAAATGGTTTCCTAAGTTTTGGGCTTCTCATTTTCATCTTGATGTTTCTTCAGCTATGCTCACGGATAGTTAGCGCGAAGGAAAAAGATGAAAGGTTAAGCAAATTGTTTGTTCACAAAGAGGCTAATGATTCCGCATCCCTACTTTTTGTGGATACTGCTGTTTACTCTAGAAACCGTTGCTTCCGTCTTGCATTATCGTCGAAAGCTGGAAAGACTTCTGTTCTCCTACCTACAGGACGATTCAAATGTAAGGATATGGTAAGTCCACCGTCATTCAAGTCCCTCTCATTTTCCATGTTGCTGTCTCAACTCTAACCTTGTATTACGTAAGAACATTTCATAGTAATTACAGATCTAACAAGATCATTGGTAAACAAACAGGGCGAAAAAGATGTATTCATGTCGTCCTTAATCTGCAAGGTGGCATCAGATTGTGAGAAGCTTCTGGTTTGCAAGATGGAGTCTGACTGTATGAAGACACTTTGCTTTGACACAGAGGTAATTTCCATCAGTTTTTGCCTTCACACAGTCACAGACTTGTGCTTGTTGGCGTTCATTGCATCTTCCTTCCAACTTCAGGGAAGATTCTACAAATATATATGCCTTTAAACTGAATTCTTTGGAGATGGCAGGTGAACAATAACAGTCTTGTAAGAGACCATAAAGCTCATAAATTCCAAGTGGATTCTTGCACAAGTGACATGTCAACATCATATTTCGGAGGCAAGTCCCCGTTCCCGCTGGTGGACCAATTCATAGAATCCATTGCTTCCACCGGGAATGTCTCAGGTTTCAATTTATCGTTGTGAAAAGCTTTTGTTCTAGAGAGATTGCAATGCTCATTTTATAAAGAAGTATTCTTTGATATTTAGGTAAGATAAGGTGCTGGTACTGGTTTTCAGAAGATAGCCTGATTGTGTACAGCATGTTAAGAAATAGATACTGCGAACGCATTGGCAGGGAACATAAAAGCAATCATGGTACAATCTGCATTTCATCCATTTCTGCTCTGACTTTCAACCATTTTCTGCTATTCTTAGCTAAAAAACTTTGTTTTTGTAGTGATGTATATTGTTGACATTAGAAGGGGAATCTATTATCAGAAATGCTACGATCCAGATTGTCGAGGTGTGTACTATTCTCAGTTTTTATTGAAAAAAAGTTCTGAAAGCAGAATCTTGTCAAATACCACTTGCCTTTTGTACTTTTCTCTTGCAGATTATAGATCTCCTATACGTCCAGTTCCAGATAGTTGTTTACCTGAAGATATAGTTTACCATCAAGGGGAGGCACAGAATGTATGTGATAACCGTTACTCAGAAGGAGAAAGTTACATTGATAATGAACGCGATCCAGATAGTGTTTCTAGCAGAGACTCATGGTGGCTTGAAGCAGCTAAAATTGCAGATGATCTTGAAAGCAAACCCAAGACACTGGAACCTCATACCTTGGTTAGTTTACGATACCAGTTTTAATACAAGGAACAACAAGTGTCATGTTCTTGACTTGACTCCAGAACTGTCTATTTTCTCGACATTAATAAAAGAATAAGCTTTTTGTTGGTACCCACAGGAAAATTTCGAGGAAGATGATGACTGGTGGATAGCTGTAGAAGAGTCCCTACAAGAAATTTCATCGGTCATTCCCCAAAATGCCCTTTGATTTAGACATCTGTGACTCACCCAACAAAGTCAATACCAATCTGGGTTCTGTCTTCTCTCTTTTCTCTCCTTAAAACAACCATAGTATCCTCCGAAACCTTCGATCTCTCAAAAGAAAAAACCAATGGCTTCTTCGTTCCCTGTTTTCATTCCGGCCAAGTTGTTTCCTTCGATCCTCTCACATGAAACCTTGATCAATCACTTTCAGACCAATCTCCCTAGACATTCCTCAACAATAACAAGCCCTGTCCGCCAAAACCACATCGTTTCACCACCTTCTTCTCTCCTACTCATGCCTTCTTGGTCATCTTCTCAATCTCTCCCTTACATGGGCGTCAAGCTCGTCACCTATTTCCCTCAGAACTCCTCTCAGAACTTACCAGGCATCCATGGATCCTACACACTCTTCAGCTCCACCACCGGACAAACCTTAGCTTCAATGGACGGTACCGTATTAACCCTTTACCGTACTTCATCTGTTTCAGGCTTAGGCTCCAAAATCCTAGCTAGAGACGACAGTCAGGTGCTGATCATGGTTGGTTCCGGTGCTCTCGCGCCACATCTGATCAAATCCCATCTTGCTGCCAAACCAAGCTTAAGAAGAGTGATCATATGGAACAGAACCCCTCAAAAGGCTCAGGATTTGGCTGAAACTCTCTCTAAGGATTCTCAACACAGCGGGATCTCTTTCGAGAGCCACGATGCGTTAGATGAGATCATTCCTCTTGGAGATATCATAAGCTGTGCAACAAACTCAACCGTTCCATTGGTCAAAGGTGAGTTTTTGAAACCGGGAACACATCTTGACCTTGTTGGATCGTTTAGCCATGATATGAAGGAATGTGACGACATAGCGATCAAGCGAGGGAGTGTGTTTGTGGATAACGACGTTGCCTTGGTAGAAGCGGGAGAGCTGGTGGGAGCGTTTGAGAGAGGAGTGATTAAGAGAGAAGAGATTTGTGGGAACTTGGTTGAGTTGATAAATGGAGACAGAGAAGGGAGAAAGAGTGCAAGTGAAATAACAGTGTTCAAGTCTGTTGGTTCTGGTACTGTAGATCTCTTAGCTGCACAACTTGTTCATGAGACCTATCTCAGTCGTTCTTAAAGGAATATGTAACGTTGTCTTGTAAACCAAATAAGGTATTGATTGATATGCCAATGATGCATTTTGGCATTAGCCATTTGGAAACATAAGGACCTGGAAATATCTTCTTGCGTCTTTACAAATTACAGTATTATAATATCATGGCATGATCTTACAGTACTACAACATAGTTGGATTTCTGATTAAATAGCTATCTTCCTTTGGTGTACACAGGGGATCCAACAACTTTCAGGTGAAATCGAATCCAACAAAACTATAAAGTGTATTAGAATCTGTAACTATAAACAATGGGCAAGCATGCCGTCTTAGCTCAGTGGTAGAGCGCGTGACTTTTAATCCCGTGGCTGTGGGTTCGATCTCCACAGACGGCAATTTATAAAGAAAACATTTTCGCCAAAATAATTTCTTTCTCTTCTTGTGGAAAAGATAATAATTGTGGTTTTTGGCTAAAACCCTAAAAGCTACAAGTCGATTAAAAAGAGAAACAAAACCTAATTGTCTCACTCTTCTCTTGACGAAACGGCCAAAGCGAAGATGAAGTTTTGTCCTTGAACTCCATCCTCGTCGCGATGAACATGATGGAGACGAACCAAGCAGGGATGGGGAACACGGTGATGTGTCTGTTAACAGACCCAGAAGGAACTAACTTAGTGTAACGACCCAAACCATAGGGCCCAGCAAAACTCATTTAACCTGCTGTAAACCCTAGGTATTTCCCTATAAATTAGAGCTTCACTTCTTTTTGTTATTCAGAAAAACTTAAACGCGTTGAACCTCTGCAGAAACTGTGCCGTCAAGAAGATCTGAACCCGACAAGCCTCAGCCACCGTCCCCAAAGTCGAGATCAGACACCTCACCATTGGAAATCATGGAAGGTAACCTCTGAAAACCGTCGTGGCCATGTGTTATGTTATTTCTGTTTAGAAAATCGATTGTATCTCTCTAACCATGTGTTTTTTCACGAATTCAAGGCCACCATCGTGTTCGTGACGTCGAGATGAATCTGGAGCCCGAAGATCAGCCAGAAACCATCTCCCACGCACCCGCACGCGCCGCCACTCCCCCGCGGTATTCCGCACGTGTGCGACAGAAGTGGGGGAACAACATGTCATAGAACCAATAATGGTTCAGGAGACGGTAGAGCAAGTGGAGATGCTTAAGACTCGGCTTACGGAAGCCCATGACCGTCAGAAGAGTTATAAAGATAAGCGCCGGAAATATTTGAAGTTTTAGGTGGGTGACTTAGTGTACCTGAAGATGAGGACATTTCAGGTAGGATCTAAGACGCGTAAGCTAAAGAAGCTTAAACCAAGATATATGGGACCGTACCCCATTGTGGAGCGGATTGGAGCAGTGACATATAGATTGCAGTCATCAACGCAGTTGTCAGACTTCCATGATGTATTCCATGTATCAGTCTTAAGGAAGGTTGTAAGAGAACTAGAGCTCATTTTGCAGCAACCACCACGTAATCTCGGCAAAAATTTGTCTGCACCTATTCAACCAGTTGAGATTTTGGATCGGTAAGTAAAAGCGGTGTAGGGAATGATGACCATGATGGTCAAGGTTCGTTGGGAGGGAGATGGGATCCATGAGGATACGTGGGAGACGGAGACTCAGATGAGGATAAATTACCCAGAGCTATTTCAGCCCCATATTGGACAGTCGGACCAGGAGCTGGATTCGGGGTTAAATCCCTTATTAGTGGGGGAGAATTGTAACGATCCAAACCCTAGGGCCCAGTAAAGCCCATTTAACCTGCTGAAAACCCTAGGTACTACCTTATAAATTAGAGCTTCACTTCTTTTTTTATTCAAAAAAAACTTAAACGCGTTGAACCTCTACAGAAACTGTACCGTCAAGGAGATATAAACTCGACCATCCTCAGCCACCGGTGCCAAAGTCGAGATCGGACACCTCACCACCGGAAATCGTCGAAGGTAACCTCCGAAAACCGTTGTGTCTGTGTGTTATGTTATTTTCGTTTAGAGAATCGATCGTATCTCTCTAACCGTGTAGTTTTTCACGAATCCAAGGCCACCATCGTGACGTCGAGACGAGTCCGGAGCCTAAAGATCAGCCGAAAACCACCTCCCACGCGCCTGCACGCGCCGCCACTCTCCCGTGGCGTTTTGCGCATGTGCGACACGCGCCACCGCCCCTCGCCGCACGCGCCGCACGTGGATCTCACGCGCCGCCGTCACACGTCGACGTTGACTCCGGTAAGCCACCGTCCCTCCACCGCCACTGCCGGTGACTGTCGCCGGTGACTTGGCGACTGGGTCAACCGGCTGGGTTGATTCGGTTTTGGTTCAGTTTGCTAAACCGGTTGGTTATTGAAAATTGAAATTGAATTGGATTAAACCAGCTGATTATTTAAAATTGATTTTTGGTTAAGTAAACCAATTGGTCCAATTGAAATCGAATCCGGTTAGAGTAAGCTGATTGGTTCAATTCGATTTCAATTTGGTCAAGGGTTGACAGGCTTGGGTCAGAGTTGACCTTTGACTTGCAGGTTGACTTTTTGGCAAGATCACGGGTTATCCGTTTTTGATCGTTTGAAGGGCGCTCTGACTCGATTTTTTGTCCTGATTTCAGATTTGGAATCCATTTTAGGAGCATGAGTTCATAAATACAACTTTTTCATATTGCTAAGGTGAGGGTTTATTCCGTAAATCTTGTTACTAGTGTAGAATTCATTCTATCGTCGTTTAGTTTCAAAACATGTTCCGTCTGATTGAATCGAGTCTGGTGTGATAGTTAGGATTCAATGTAAACCAGAATTAAGGGTTTAGAGGATTCAACTTTATATGGATTGAGTGATGTTAAATGATGTTATATATATATACGTATACATAGATATGGGTAGGGACTATGTGATGCGGGCAGCTGTTCAGGGAGACTTGGATTAGCGACGCTTATGAGGGCGGAGGTTCAGAGACATCCAGGCTATCGACGCATACTGGAGGGCGGGAGCTCAGAGACGTTTTTGTTATCGACGCATATTTGTGTGGGGCGTGGTACAGAGACGTTTGCATTCGATGCTTATCGGTTACGGGCAGGGGTCCAAAGATGTCTGGGCTAGCGACGCTTATTATGATGTCATCTATCTGTATGAGGAGAATGCGGGGTGTATGAGCTAGTGATGCACTATCAGCGCATTGTTTGTTCTGTGTGATGCCATAGGCGTCGTCTTTGTTCATGCAAGAGCTAAACTTCCATAGTGGGAGTTCTATTTATCAGCGGTTGCGGCTGCGGTTGCGGGCGTTTGCGGATGCGGGTAGTTGCGGTTTTATGCGTTATTAAGAGATTTAGACGACTGGTAAAACAATTAAAAATTATTGCGTTTGCGGGATACTTATGACTAGTTAACCAACAAATACAACAGTTGTTAAATATAAATGAACAATATTTATATTTTATATAATTATAAAAATACTGAAAATCATATTATTATAATAAATATAAAAATTATATTTATAAAATTATACTATTAATTTTAATAAAAATATAGAAATATTTTTCTTTAAAGTTTTATAAAATAAAATTAAAAATATAATATATATAAATTAGTATTTCTATTATTTCAATTTAAAATTTTAATTGAATATTTTTATTTTTTATTTATATAGTTTTTTGAAAAAAAATAATAATTTTTTTACCCTCCCGCTACCGCCGGCAACCGCAAACGCTAGCTGGAACCAGCTTTTGAATTTTAGAGGTTTATAGCGGTTTGAAGCTGTCGTGGTTTGCGTGTCTAGTATCCCATACCTCACTGAGTGACTTCCCCTTTTACTTACCCTTCTTCTTTTTTTCTCATTTCTGGTGAGACTAGCGAGCATGAGTGATCCTAATGGATTGGTGCTTTTGGACTCATTTCCTTCGTGTTATTTTCAGACTTCTATTTAATTTTATTATCGACATTTATTCAATTTTATTTTATCTTGGATTTATGGTGTTTCGAGTTATTTATGAGATTTCAGATTATTTATTTATTTTATTATTTATTTTATTATTTCGAAAATACGGGTATTACACTTAGGTTCGGCCATGGTATATTCCTCAGACAGCTGGTCCTTTGCAATTTACTCAGCTCGTCAACAAGTGTCTCAACAACGTAACAAAACTTTCCCATCTTCTCTCACTTTTGTCTGATTCTATATTCATAGAAAATAAATGATTTTCACAAACTTTGTTAATTACCAGAAAAAAAATGTTAGGAATTGTTGCAGGAGGAGATGTTGCCGTACAGTTTCTATGTATCAGACGAAAGAGCTTCTTGTACCTGTTGAATTTTACTTGGAGAAAAAACAAAGTTAACCATTGAATCAAAGCTTGGTTTGTTGTGTCTTTATGTCTCTGTGAAGCATCTTCTTACAAAATGTGTGTTTTAACAGTGTCTGTGGAGAAGGTGTTGACGATTGTTTATCAACAACAAGCTGTGTCTTGAATTCTTCCAGTTAACCATTGCTCACAGACAATTGCTGGTATGTCATATCATACTTTCCGTTTTTTTGTTTTTTGTTATATTTAAGAGATTTAACAATGTGTCAGTTGGTTACTTGTGGTTTTGTTTTAAATCTTAGGTCACGCGGAAGCTGTTCTTTGCGTTTCGTTTAGTCCTGATGGTAAGCAGTTAGTAAGTGGCTCTGGTGATACTATGTCAGGCTTCAGGATCTCAACACTAAGACTCCATTATTTACTTGCAAAGGTTCAAAATTTTACTCACCTTGTTTTTAGATGCGTGATAATAGTTCATCCTGATGATAGCATATCATCTTTTGCAGGACACAGGAACTTGGTTCTCTCAATAGCTTGGTCTCCAGATGGTAAGCATCTTGTGATTGGTAGTAAATCAGGTGAAATCTGTTGTTGGAATCCAAAGAAAGGAGAGCTAGTCGGCAATCCACTTACAGTAAAGTTTCTTGATACTTACTTTGATGCTGTTTAACTTGTGGAATGCACATATATGTTCTCTGATTACCTTTGATCTTCACATTGTTTCCTTAGGGTCACAAGAAATGGATTACTGGTATCTCGTGGGAACCAGTCCACCTTAGTTCTCCATGCTGACGATTTGTAACTTCTAGCAAAGATGGGGATGCAAGGATTTGGGATGTTACACTGAATAAATCCTTGATTTGTCTCAGTGGACACTCTTGCTGTGACTTGTGTCAAATGGAGCGGAGACGGAATTATTTATACAGGGTATGTTACTTATATGTGAAAATGTTTCTTATCCACTTTCATAGGTCTGGTGTCTAATGTGTATCATTGTCAGATATTCCAATGTATTTGATAGCTTATAGCTAAAGCTTAGTTGATTTAAGTGTTGATGTTGGGTGGATCTCTGATTTAATAATCATATAATAAGAAAGAAACTTAATTTGCTGTGTAGTTATCTAGGTAATGACTTGGTACTTGCCTCCATGATCACTTTTGGTACATGATTTTGTGTTTTCTTCTCTGACAGTTCCCAAGATTGTACGATAAAGATGTGGGAGACTACTCAGGGGAAACTCATTCGTGAGTTAAAGGTTAACTTTTAGCTATATTTGGACTTTGTTTTGATCATTGTTCTTTTGCATCAGTATCTCATTTATTCCTCTTTTATCTACTACTAGTTCTAAACATGATTTAACCTGTAACTCGTTAAGATTCACTTTTGACTACCTCGGTTTTTACTCTTCTTCTTTTGATTACTTTAGGGACATGGGCATTGGGTTAACTCCCTTGCATTGAGCAAGAATATGTTCTTCGAACAGGAGCTTTTGACCACACTGGAAGACAATATCCTCCAAATGAAGAAATGAAAAAGGTAAGCTTCGGACTCCACTCCACACTTGAGATCTGTCTCTCCCTTTTTTACCATGATCTCTCTGGAAAATTTGCTGTTTTTTGTTTGTTTGTTATAGGCGCTGGAAAGATACAACCAAACAAAAGGGAGTTCCCCTGAAAGATTAGTCTCAGGTTTTGATGATTTCACTATGTTCCTTTGGGAACCATCTGTTAGCAAACAACCTAAAAAGCGCTTAACCGGTCATCAAACATTACCTTACACTTTCACTCTGTTCACCTAGTCAGGTTAGTCCCGTTTCTAATCATTTGATCAAAATCAACAGCTTGTAAATCATGTGTATTTCTCACCTGATGGGAACTGGATTGCAAGTGCTTCATTCGATAGATTGGTTAGGTTATGGAACGGTGTCACAGGACAATTCGTTAGAGCTTTCCGGGGCCATGTTGGGCATGTTTATCAGGTCAGTTGGTCTGCTGACAGTAGATTGCTTTTGAGTGGCAGTAAAGACTCTACTCTCAAGGTAATAACTTGCTTTCATATTGGTCAAAAGCCATTCGTACTCCTTACTGGAGATGTTACTCAGATTCTAATTTTTAAAATTGTTACTTCCACATAGATTTGGGAAATTAGGACGAAAACGCTTAAACAAGATCTTCCTGGTCATGCAGATGGGGTACTTACCACCAACACCTTCAAACATTAATCTTGTTACCGCAATTTCAATCTCTTTTATCTCTTAATTTTGCGATCGTTTGGTGTATTATTGTGGATAGGTTTTTGCTGTGGATTGGAGTCCAGATGGTGAGAAAGTAGTCTTTGGTGGTAAAGATAAAGTTTTGAAGCTGTGGAAGGTTTGAAAAGGAAAGACCATTGTAGAGCTTATGTTATTTAACCAATCATATACAATTTATTATCTAGATGTTTAAATTCTTTCATTTATTTGGTATCTGTATTGAAAGACCACTTTTTTATCTTCCATACTTTTTATTGGCTTTTTGATAAAACGCTTAGTTCGACCAGTTTTCCTCACCTTGTCATTGTTGTGAAGCATTACGTTAAACTATTACATGAATTTGTGTGTGTTTATTGATGTGGTTAGTTAAAGACTCAATAATCTAGGCCAAAGTTTGGATCGTGTTGTGGTCCATGTGAAACAGAGTATATAAAGATCGAGGTTAATTGGTTTTTCAGCTAACACTCAAAACCAAGGTTCTAAAAATCTGTTTTTGACTATGTCTCGCTCTGCAGAAATCCAACGATCTTACCTGCTCAGTGTACCAGACAGGGTCTCCGATCGATCCAACCATATGTGACTTATAAATTTGATCGGGTTAATCTTTGTTATGCTTCATGCGTCAAAGGTATCTGGAAGGATCTAATCGTCACCATTGTATCTTCGTCTCTGATAGATTGTGTAATTGTGGCAGTGATGGCAAATATCCCTATAGGTTTAGTTCTGGGAATGAGAAAAAACGTGAACTTCTCTTACACCATCGCCGGATTCACGAATCAGGTTTAACCTCATACTGGACCGCTCTCGCCGCTGTCTTCATCGAAGGAATTATATTCCTCTTTATCTCCGCCATAGGTTTTTGAGCAAAGCTGGGGAAACTCGTCCATAAACCGGTCAGAATAAGCTCCTCCTCCGGAATTTGCCTCTTCATCGCCTTCATCAAATTACAGTGCAACCAGTTTGATCATCGAAGGAGCAGTTTCAAAAACGTTTCTGGTGAATCGTCGGTGGTATAGACTGCAATCGTTGTTGGGGGAAAAACCAGATGTGACGACCATCGCGACCAAGCATATCTCCACAATTTTAAAGAAGTTTCAAGAATTAAAGATTGGTCCAAAGTTTCATGTATTTGCAAAACAAATCTCTAAAGTGTTTTAGACCTATATCTATTTTATTGAGCCATTGTTTAAGCTATGCTTTATTTATACTTTAGCGAGATTTTTACAGAAACATATCATAAATCTCCGTAGTGAGAAGATTTCAAACTCCTTTATCTCTTTTATTGATTTCTTAATGCATTTTCTTCTGAATATAACCTCTATTTATGCTATCATGTCTAAGTAATTCACTTGTAAGATTTAGAGTTTTTCTTGGGTTGATAAATTTTAAGATTGATAAAACTATTAAATTTATTTTCTATTCTTTAACTTAAAGTTATTTCTCGAATGACAATTTGGAATCTATATCTTAGGATAATTGGTAGATATGAAAGTTATTCATTGCGTGAATTAATCCTAGATGAGCTAAATACCCATCTACAGAGAGATTTGGTTTAGAGATTTGGTTTAGAGATTTAGTGAACTTATCAAACATGTTCTTAATGCTTGTCTGAAATGATTATATTTGCAAAGAGATTTGGAATTTTAGGATATAGAAATAGATTATCTCTCCAATGAAAGTGGATTAATTTGATTATTTGACTTGAATTTAAAAAGTGTTCTTCATAAACTCTTAGCATTTCATTTAGTCTGCAATTCTGATTTAGCTTTGAATATCCTTAAAACCAACGTCTTTACTTCGGAATCTTACAACTGTTTACTTTCTCTTTTATTGCATTACTTCTACTACTATGTAGTTTAATTTGAATACTAAAGTCTAATAAGTGATCTAGAGTCTACTGGATATGATCTTTAAATATTGCACTTCACCCCTGAATTGCAGAGTAGTATATAGTTATTTTGAGCATGTCAATATGAAAGAAGACTCAAATACTAAATTTTAACATACTTTAACAAAAAAAAAAGAAGGCTACAAAATAAAATAGTTGGTCTACATAATAATGATGGTAGTTGGGTTACCTCAGAAGCGGATGTAGAGGGAGTTGTGCTAGACTATTTCAACGATTTATTTGAATCGACGTCCCCATCTTGTTTTGAAGATTTTTTGAAAGAGGTTCTTGAGATGATTACACCCGTTCAAAATATATCACTTTCCCTCTATGTCATCTGATGAGGAAGTGAAATCGCGTTACTCATGATGTACCCGGAAAACTCTCATGGGCTAGATGGTATGAAAATGTTGGTTTTTCAATAATCTTGGACTATTATCAAAGTTGATATCATTAACATGGTTAACGAGTTCCTACGGACGAGCTCTTTTAATGAGAGACAGATATTTGCCTCATATGAGAGCTGTGAGACCAAGTCGTATGACGGAATTGCGGCCAATAAGTTTATATAATGTGGGGTCTAATATCATATTAAAGGTATTATTGCAGCGGCTGAAACGTTTACTCCCATAATTGATTTCAGAGACTTAGCATGGTTTTGTCTTAAGGGGACGAATTTCAGATAATATTCTCATAGCGCATGAAATATTCCATAGGCTTGAAAAAACAATTCATGTAAGAAAAAAATTGTTGGCTATCAAAACGGATACGAGTATGGCATATGATCGGGTAGAATTACCCTTTATACGAGGGTTGTTTCTAAGAAAATGGGTCGTCTCCAAAATGTATATCATAGATGACGATTTATATCTCATCGGTTAATTACAAAATACTAATAAATGGACAACCAAAAGGACATATTGTACCAAAGACAGATTAAGACAAGGAGATCATTTATCATTCTATTTGTATATTTTGTTTTCGAAAGAACTTATTGCAAATATTCGAAAGGAGGAAAAGGAAAATATTAAACAAATTTAGAGAAATTCCGAAGATTTCCCACCTATTATTTGTAGATGATAGTCTCTTATTTAGCAAAGAAAATATGCAAGAATGCTAGGTTATTTTGAAAATTCTTAAGGATTATGAAATAGCACCTGGAAAATAGATTAATTTCTTGAATTCTTCTTTACAATTTGGCATAAGGTCCCAAAAGCCATACGGGTAGAGGTAAAACAATTGTTGGGGATTACTACGATAGGGAGAAGGAGAAATTAATTGGGAATACTGGAAAGTCTCGGTGGATTGAAGACACAGATTTTTGGATTTCTTAATGATAGGATAAACAACAAAGCTAACAATTAGAAATTCTTTTTTTTACAAAATGTGGCAAGGAAGTACTTATAAATCAGTGGCATCAGCTTTGCCAACTCATGTTGTGTCCTGTTTGGCTACTAAATACGGTCACGAAAAAAGTAACGAGTGTGATTTCACACTTCTCGTAGAATAGTAGTGGAAATTAATAATGATGATCATTGGTTTTCATGGGATAAATTGGAATGACGAAGGGGAATAGGTTTTCAAGATCTGGGAAACTTTAATACAACTTTATTAGCAAAACAAGTATGGAGGTTGTTGATAAACATAAATCATTATGCAAAAAAAAAAATTAAAGGAAGGTACTATAAAAATCTGATTCATTGGATCCAATAAAATCATACTCTCCATCATATGGATGGAGAAGTATCACTTTAGCTCGATCTCTGGTTAATAAAAGGTTTAATCAAAAGAATGAAAAACATGGACATGTATTTTTCATATGGAATTACCCCTGGATCTATGCTCCTCGCTCGAGGTCATCAATACCAAAACATCAAAACTAACTTTTGAACCGTTACTTAAGGTGGAATATGTGATTAATCCAATGGATTTATCCTGAAATGTGGAATTTCTTAATGCATACATACATCCAGATGATGTACGAACTATTCAAAGCATGGTGATTAGTTAGTTACCTAAACTGGATACATAAGGTTGGCATTTTTATATCAAAAGGCAGGTATACGGTTAAATCGGGTTATAGGACGGAAAAATTATATCTGGATTTAGGATTAACAAAAGAATTATATGGACCAGACTAAACCTCTCATGGCTTGTACCTGAAAGTTGTTTTGTTTTCTGAAATTGATATATTTTGTTTAGAAAATAATATTTGGTAGTTTCCGGTCACAAAGAACTTATGGTCTCATGGTATTAAGTGAGACACACAATGCAGCATTTGTGGGGCAGAGAAGAGTCGATCAATCACGTTATTTTTCCACCAACAGTTCAAACTTGGTACCTTTCAAAAGTACCTACACAGGATATTTTTTCTCCGTTCGCAGTCTACACAAATATGAATTATTTGTTGTGGAAACTTCTGAAGGAACCTGATTTAAGCTATTTCTCATGGATAATATAGTATATTTCGAAGAACCGAAATGACAAGGTTTCTAAAAAAAAAAAAGGAAAATCCACAATTACATATATCAGAGATTGAGGGTTCTTTATGAGCTGAAGCATAAATTAAGGATTCAACATGCGATGAAAGATTCATGTATAGAGCATATAAGTTAGGGTTTGAGAGATACATATTGGTGTTTTATTGATGAACTCTGGAATGACGTGATATTTTTAACGGATAAGAATGGTTTTACGGCAAAGAGATGTCTACTAAAAGTATGATGGGAGCTATAAATATCGGAAAAAGTCTATCAATTTTACATGCTGAATGTGTAAGACCTGATCATGGTCCAAAAGACCCAACTAGGACCCACGGCCTCACTTAGCTAATTCATGGTGTTTTGTTCAGTTTTAAAGTCCAATATTTTTCTAAGTCATTTTTAATCATATGAGGTTCAACCATTTTATATACTAAGTCTAAACAGATAAGGGAAAGTGTATCTTTATAGATATAAAACATGTGATCCATACATAAGTTCAGTTGCACAATAGGCTAAGTCATAAGTTCATAAGTCCTAATACAATACTACCCCATATCCCACACATCCAACCACGGCTTGGTCTTCGTGGTTCCTTGGCCTTGCCACAATCCTGGTCAGATCCTGAAACCAACACACACACCACAAAACATATGTATAAGTACAACCCGATAACTTATCAATCACATCTAACATTGCATGGTTCGGTTCCTCTAAACTAAGTTCTCTAGACTATCCAATCAGTCAACAAGGCACACGGCCACAATCAACACAACACCTAGGACATCTAGAACACACCATATTCACACGGCCAGACTGATCTGATGCGATCCAACCCATTGATCACACCAAACCACACTCGGCCATGGGGAAGAATCCCAAAAATGACTTACTCGAATATATCCCCAAACACTGATTAAAAACCATGATAATTCATGATAAATCCCCATTAAGAGGAATCCAGGGTCGGATTTCTATGAATCAATCTGGAACATATAGGATCCGACCAAGATCAGTCCGGCCAAGGGCCTAGGACTATGTGTCTGGACCGGCCAAGGCCTTGGTCCAGTATCACTGAGGTTGTATCATCCAACACAACCGGAAATATAGAAGAAAGTAATTAGAACAATGAGGAAAAGAGAAGAGATGGGTCTGATCCAACCGATCCAACCATAGTCCACACGGAATGCCACCGCGGCCATGGCAGGATGGTTCGGTTCATCCCACTAACCTTGGGCGTACGCTCTAGGTGTACTCAAGCCCTTGTCCAAATCCTTTTCCTTGCCTCTGGTTCCCATCATGAATCGATCTCCACTTCCCACAAACCAACTTCTGGTTGGAATCTGATCACCACCACCCACAGTCTCGGTTTGCCCGGCCTTCTACTTTCTTTCTCTCTTTCTTTCTCTCACGATTTTGGCAGAGTTTTCCCTAAGGAATTTCATGCCATTTTCGACACCCCAAGGTCTTTTTTTATAGGGAAAGGGTCGGCCAATAACTGCCTGACCGAAAGGGTGCAAGCAGTTGGCGAATGGGTGCAAAACTGCCCCTTCCCACCTCTTCGCCTAGGAACCGCCCAACTGCTCGTTTTAGGCATGTGGGCTGTCTGGAAACAGGCCCAATACCTCCATCTGCCTCCCAAGTCCATCAGTCAAGACCCACGGACCTAACCAAGACCCATGGACCCTTCATGGATCACCCGCCACCCAACCGGACCCATAACTGCCCATGACCCGTCCACACTGGCCCGGACCATAACACTCCATCCAGCTGAGTTGAGCTGAAAGCTAGCTGCCCCAGCTGAGTGAGCTAGTAGTCCAGCTGCTGGAGCTGACCCAAGCTGGTGTGAGCTTCACTGAGCTTGCCCTAGCTGGTTGAGCTAGTAGTTCAGCTGCTGGAGCTGACCCAAGCTGGTGTGAGCTACACCGAGCTTGTCCTAGCTGGTTGAGCTAGTTGTCCAGCTGCTGGAGCTGACCCAAGCTGGTGTGAGCTACACTGAGCTTGTCCTAGCTGATTGAGCTACTTCCCTTCACCCTCCAGCTGCCTTAGAACTCATCCAGCTCTTATTTCCTTGTCTCCATCCGATTCTGGTCAAGTCTCAGCATACTGATGCACTTAACCATCCTTTCCAGCCATGGTACGCTTGTCTTTAGGCCTTGTGACCTGACTGGTGCGTCTCCCCGCACCATGGCTGTGCCCGAAGGCCTTATCTAGAATCAGGGACATGACAGAATGTGAAGCTATGATGGCGATTGACTAAATAAAGACCCTTCGTTGTTACATAGGTTGTGTTTGCAATAGATTGTTTTCAATTACTAAAGATGGTATCTACATGACATAATGGTTGGCCATCACTATTCACATGAAAAATTTCTATGATGTTAAGGATTTTTCACAAACTTTGCTATCCAGCAAATTCTAAAGACAAAGAATAAAATGGTTAATAAGTTTGACGAGCTACTCAGAGTCTGTCTTCTACTATGATATATGTTAGATTTAGTTACACCTTTACTTTCGGGTTTAGAATCTTCTTAGGATTAGTATAGTCTCTGTTGGGGAAAAATGACCAACTAAACTAGTATAATTAAATACTTAAGTAATGTTAGGTGTTAGATGAGGTTTAAGTGTTGATTAGTTATTTTAGACTATAGATGTATAGTAAGTGGACGACATGAATAGTTATAGAGGTTTCTCAACTGACCAAAATTTAATGTCATAGATGAGAAATTTAAGTTTTAGTTTTTAAAAAACATTAGTTGTAAGATTCTAGTCACATATTCAATTTTTTTTTATGATTGTATAAGTTCTATCAAACTGGTGACTGGTTACTGGTTCTTTAATGTTTTATATTAAAAGCGGGTTACATACCAATAAATAAAACAAATTTATAGGAATATTTTTAGTGTAGTGCAAAGAAAACTATTTGTTACATGTCAAATGATAATTTTTTTTGTTAATGATAAGTTGTACATTGTATACAGAACCCTTGTTGTAGATTAGTGTATGCACATGTAACATAATCTGTTGTCGTCCTATATAGGAGTAATTTGTAATAAGTTGATAATTCAGATAAAAAACAAAATCTTTATGGTATTTTTGTTCGAATCAAATTTACCAGTTGTAAATGATAAAAGCGTCTTGAATATATATATAGAGAACATAATCATAACACGTAAAAAAAAAAAAAAGTTACTTGAGGCTGATCTATCGTTGTCGCTTGCCAAACCGATAAGAAACAAAATGCGTAGAGGGGCATCTTCCTTTGAAACCTAACAAACCCACAAAAAACTAAAACATGGTCATGAAATATTTTGCAATCAAACACCAAGTGATAATGACAATCACATCATACTATTCTTATCTCGCTCTAATGGCCCCTCTTTTGTAAGGACCAAAAGCTTTAGTCGATTCTCTCTATCATCCATCACCTCTACCGAAAGGAGAAAGAGATATCTTTAATTCTTCTTTTAAAGACAACCAAATTGATTCATAAAATGTGTTTGTAATGGGATCATCACCAAAACACTTTCTTTGGCTTGTTTTTTTTCCTTTTAGACATAGACCAAACTATTAAAAACGAAACCCGCTTTTCAAAGATAAGTGTAAATAAACTAGAACCATTAACCTAACGTCTCTCTCATTTCATTCCCTTTGGATGTCTTTTCTTCAAGAAAAAAAAGAAAGATGAAACATCAAATATGAATAAAAGATTATAGTGGGCGTGGTCCAGAAATCATAAGATTATCTCTGCATATTTTCCTTTAGTTACGTCTTATCATATGATCATATAACCTCATTGCTTAATTAAAAGCCACATATTTTTCATGTCCTCCAACATTCACGTCCTGTTTTTTTCTAGCTCTAACTTCTAGCCATTTTCCTGAAACAAACCAACCACTTAATCTCCCACATATTGGCTTACAATAAAGTTCAGTAAAAATATTTGGCTGTTGGAAGAAATTGAACTTTAATATTAAATATTTAAAATTTAATTATAGTTATCTATGTATATTATATATACTTTTATATAAAATAACTAAAATTTTAATTTTATTTAATTTTAATGATTTTTAAATAAGAATTTTAAATAGACTAAATATATGGTTAATAGTTAGTTTTTGATTTATTTTTGGTTTAAAAAAACAGATCTGGATATCTGTGTGTATTCAGATTTTATTCCAAATATCCTAACCCCGAATATCCGAATCCGGATAACAATTTTACGATACGACGAATGCATATCCGAATCCGTATATCCTAAAATACCCCGAATATTCGACTCGTCTTAGACCTAATTGTGTATAAGTATTATATGGTGATTAAAATTTTTAAATTTATAAATTTCATAAGTTATTCTTATTAGATATATATATTGTTATTAGTTATTCTTATGAAGTACCGGACATTCTGAAATAAAACATTTTTTTTGGATGCAAGAATAATATTTAGAACATAGTGTTATTTTGTTTGGATTCAAGGATAATATCAGTGGCATTCCTTGTAAATATTAAGTAAAATTAAGGGTTATTTCTTATTTGTACTTCACTTTTAATAGATTAGATGATTTTTATAGTATATATATATGGATACTATTTTAAATGATACAATGATATTAGAAACAGAATCACTGTATATAGATCTTAATAGCTAATAATGCCAGCTCAGAAAATTACTTGTGGACTTGGTATCTCTAGATTATTTCATAGCATGTAAAACACAACATCATCAAGAATCAAATCCCTCACTGGTCACTCCGCAATTCAATTTGTTTGGGACGTAACACATAAATAAAAGAAAACTCACTAGTCAAAACTTCTCATTTCTCTCTACTTTGTGAAAAGAAGAATTAGAAGAGTGCAAAGTGTGTAACTTTGCGAGTAAATATAGTGATGTTTTGTTTTCTTTCTAAACAAATATTCCTTTTTTCTATCTCTTCTTGTTTTCTGGAAAAAAGGAAAGGTTTATACATGCAATGAAGCCATATTCTTTTTGGTGGTAATCATAGATGAGAAACCTTTTCTGCTCGTAAAGGGTTATATTCTCGATAGTTTGTTGCAAAATGAATAACAAATGGAATATTATTGGTACTATACCTTCTCTTTATTTTATAAAGTGGCATCCATCAATATTGTCCAAAGAATTTTTTGATTCGGACCCCTTGATGGGAAAATACCTATTGTGGATGTGTGAATTCTCTGTGATTTTTTTTCCCTATGTACGCTTAATTTGTTTTCTTTATTCCCATTAAACATTTAAATTTGAAACGATATATAAACCCATTTTGTTCTTTTTAGTTTTGAATATGCAAAAAGAAAAACATAGGTTTGAATTCTTTTTAGTTGCAAAAAATTGTAGCAAATTGTTGTCATCATTTAGTAGTAACATAATATGTAATGTTCTGTAACCGGGCTTCGTAGCCTGGTGGTAAAGGAACCTCGGCTGAGGTGTCCGCCACCCGACTTCAAACCCCGGCCACCACATAATTTACCTGCGGAGTTGGTGTGGCGCTCCAGACCACTTAGCGTAACCAGGGATCTTAAGTGGACGTTTAAAAATCCTGTCATGGCAATGGGCTTAGGCCCGGTGGACTAGTCGATCACGCTTTGTGGTCGGATACTGGGTTATAAAAAAAAAAATGTAATGTTCTGTAATAGAAAATATTATTAGTGTAACAACGAACGTTATGACTGTAGTTGGAACTAATGTAGTCATGTCTGGTAATAAGAGTCATGCCTTTTTGCTTCAACTTTTTTATGTAGGAAGGTTGGATTGGATCATATTTTCTGCAATTTGTCTATTGTCCACCTTCCACTCTTTTGATGTGCGATCATGTGAGTGATTGATTGGGTTTTATCTTCCCTCTTTAACTTTATTTATTTTAAAAAATTTAAACTTTACAAATTATGTTGTAGGTTTATTTTTAAAAGTTAAAATCGACATCAAGTTTCTATTATTTTTTTACCAATTATGCTTTAGCTCTATTTTTAGAGATACATAAAAAAATAAAGAAAACTTATTCCTTATATATTTTAGATAAAACCTACAATTTTTTATAGGATGTAGAAACTGTAAAATCTGTAAAATGAAAAAATCATTTATAATATCAAATAAATTAGATAATTATAACATTAACCATCTATAAATAATTTTAATTTGATTTTTGATTTTTTTAATTATTGAAATATTTTAAATAACATATATATTATTTGCATATCACATTTTAAATAACAGTGAACTTTGATTATCTATAAAAAATAATATAAATTATTTAAATTGATAAAAAATAATTATTTTATATGTATCACATATTTTATATATTTTATTTTAAAATATCTACGGCATATAATTTACATCTACACTAAATTTAAGTAGGGCAACAATCTCTGCAACAAATTTCTACAATAACAAATTTACATTTACAACCAACTCAAATACAACTAAATTTTTTTAGTCAGAGTTTAACCAATCATCACCTATATTTTCATCCTATATAATTGATCACATGATATACGTTAGGCGCACGTGCTCCTGAATCACAAACTCTGTTAACCTAAGAATTGATCACATTATTTACGTTACATCACTGGTTTAGCAAAATTTAATGAACGTATACAAGTCTGACATTACCATTTTCTTTTCCATCTCACATATGTGCATAATTTAAGTTATGTATTACACTTTAATAAAACTGCTACTAACCAAAACATTATTTTCCGGTTTAGCATACAACATTAAGTTACCGACCACGGTCTTATATTATCTGTTCTTTTCATATTTTTTTTCTCTAACCAATATGTTCTTTTCATAATATAAGACTTTCATGTACATATTCAGTTAAGATTATTATTGCACAACCGTAACATTCTTATTGACTTATTGACGTGGATAGCCTATATTAACAGCCTAACATCTATGGATTTACGATGAACATTAATTCGACATGTGTATATAGTGTGTTTTATTTAGCCTAGACTATATATAGTATCTGAGTTGACCAATAAAAGACTATATAGAGTATGTCATGCTATTATTATTATTTTTCTATAAGATGAAATTAATTCATGTGCTAGGAAACGATTAAA
Organism: Moricandia moricandioides; assembly: GCA_905132885.1. Taxonomy (NCBI): domain Eukaryota; kingdom Viridiplantae; phylum Streptophyta; class Magnoliopsida; order Brassicales; family Brassicaceae; genus Moricandia; species Moricandia moricandioides. Next base: position 84,232 of record CAJHQQ010001659.1, read on the forward strand.
CTTTAAACCCCAACTTTAACTTTTATCACAGAAAGTTGATAAGATATTTACTAAATAAATCATATTTTAAGGAGAAATTTACTTAAACAACACATATTTTATGACATATTACTAGAATCATATAAAACTTTTTTTACTACTGTTATTTTTTTAATATCTAGTGTGGCCTTTTATACGTTGTGAGAAAAAAAAATATTTACAAGAATGCCATTACTTTTAATGCCACGTAAGCAAAAAACCGGATCTACGTAGAAATGCACTAACGTGTATTAATGAACTCAGCCGTAAGCGCTAGAAACTTCGTTACGGCTGAGTTAAACAACGCGGTTGAGTTATGAGAAATTGGCTGACTTACGAACATAAGTCAGCCGTTAGTAATGGCTGATTTACAGAAATCTGGTTGATTTATGGGGTAACAGCTGACTTACGAACAACGTTACGCTCACTTATGCATCATCGGGCTGATTTCTCAAAAATTCGGCTGAGTAATAGTTAAGACACGGCTAAATTATGTTTTGCCGCCTGATTTAATGATCACCACCTAACTGAGTTATTAAATTTATGACTGACTTATGGAATGTTGTTACAACTGAGTTATATTTAATCATCCGTAATTGGCTGGATTACAGTAAACTCATCTTATCTTAATTACAATTGACTTACTAGAATAACATTCATTTGACGGCTGATTTATAGAATAATACGGTTGACTTGTGATTTTCCATCGTACTTATAGCTGATTTATTAACAAAAGATTAATTACTGAAATAGTATTCATGTTTTGGGTGACTTACATTGTACTTGATGGCTGATTTATTTAGGCTGAGTTATGTGTTCGTTGGGCGGCTGACTTACCGATTTTCCATGTCATCAGCTCTTATTTGCCATTTCATTACTAATGTTACAACAATAAGTCATAACTCAGCCATCAAATAACTCATAACTCAGCCATCAAATATATCATCTCACCCATCAAATAAATCATAACTCAGCCATCAAATATAGCATAACTCAACCATCAAATAACTCATAACTCAGCCATCAAATATATCATAACTCAGCCATCAAATAACTCATAACTCATCCAAAAACTCGAGAAATTCAAAGTAATGCGTTGAAACATACCGAAGAAGATGATTTCAGAGACGACGCTTGTAGAAAAGATGATTACAAACGATTTCAGAGAAGATTTTCCCCAAAAACAACGATTGAGTTTAATCGCGAAGGAAATTTTAAGATAAATATCATTTCATTACCTTCCCACGCTTTTAATCACAGTTATTAGTGATATGAATTGTTATTATTGACATGGATTGTAATTATTGGTGACGTGGATTTGTTAATAATTTTAATTATTTTTTATTATAAATAATCTCAATTAAAAAATTTAACTAATTGTGTTTATTGTAATTTGTTAAGGGTTTAAAAATATTCTAGTAATTTTTAAAAGATGTATGCTATTCTAGACATATAACAATTTTTCTATGAAAAATTATATATCAAAATAATAAATAATCAATTATTTATGATATAAAATATGATATAAAATAGAATTATTTCATTAATAAAACTCATTTTTTCTTAAATTTTAGTGTAAATTCAAAATCATATATTTAAAAGAAGGAAAATCCTAACAATAAACTCAATTTTTTTTCTGAAACTTTTCGATAACTAAAACTTGATTAATTTTTTATGATATATATAAGAGGAAGATCTCTAATAAAACTCGGATTTTCCTAATATTTTTAGTTTAGCTTCGGATCTGGAAAGTTTAAGAAAGAAAATCCTAACAATTAACTTATAATTGTTTAGTCTTAGAAAACTTTTCGATGACCAACAAATTTGGTTATATTTCTGCTTATAAATTAATTACCTACAGTATAATCCTAGAAATATACCTTATATTGTCGATATTTTGATTAATAACAACAACATAATTAAATCTAAGCAATGCACCATTAAGAATAATATTTTTGGATTGACCTCTGTGGTGAATTTAAAATCTAAAAGTGTCACTTAGAGTAGTATATAAAATTTTGATTTTTTTTATAAAAAAAGTAAAAGAGCTAAAAAAAGAAGGACTCGACTTTAACAACTTTAAAGTTAAACCATAAACCATAAATTATAAAACTTAAAATCTAAATTTTAAATCCAAAACTCTAAACCCTAAACCCTAGACCCTAAACCTAAGCCCTATACCCTAAGCCCATACCCTAAATCATAAAGGAACGACATCGACGTTAACCAGTGAACCCTAAGACCTAAACCCTAGACCCTACACCCTAAACCCTAAACTCAAACTCTAAACCCTAAATCCAAACTCTAAACCCTAAACCCAAATCCTAAATCTTAAACGAATGACATCAACCTTCACTTTAACACTAAACCCTAAATCCTAAAACCTAAACCCTAGACCCTAAACCTAAATTCTAAATGACATTGTTCTTTTAAGATTTAGGGTTTGAGTTTATGGTCTAAGGTTTGAGTTTAGGTTTAAGGTCTAGGATTTAGGATTTAGGGTTAACATTTATGACGTTCCTTTAAAATTTAGGGTTTAGGTTTAGGGTCTAAGGTTTAAATTTTTGGATTTAAGGTTTAGAGTTTAGAATTTACGGTTTAAGGTTCAACTAACGGTGTTAACATTGTTAAAGGCGCATCGTTTTCCTTTTAAGCTATTTTACTTTTTAGTTTTATTTTTTATTTATTAATTTACGTGACACTTTGATTTTGTGATAAGAGTTGAGATGAATTTAAACTTTCACCACATGGGTGAACTTAAGTATTGTTCCACCATAAATATGCAACTACAATATACAACGTGATGTCATTCACAAAACAAACCACAAAACACCATATCAATAGCTCCTCCAAAAACATCGAAGAGATAATTCCTATTTATGTCTCTGCCAAATACTCAAGCAATGGTTTCTCTTTTGTGCTAAATGTGGCTAAGCTAAATTATTATTATTATGACTAAAGACTACATTATTTATGTTAACTTGAAGATATGAAATGGACACAATAAGCTTTGAG